>JADRCH010000105.1:5060955-5116695 GCA_019843965.1 Rhynchomys soricoides | reverse complement strand
GCAGTCCCAACTGGAAAACTGTATGTAAAACTCAGTACACTCCCTTCCAGGCCAGAACAGCCAGATGGAACTGACCCCAGAACAGCCAAGGGGACTAACTCCCCTCCATCCCTCCTGAAGGATAACCAGGATCTGGTTGATGCTGGGATCTGCCCTGAAGTGGTATCCCTCACAGATGCCATTGAAGAGTTATGGCTCCAGGGAACTTTTATCCAGTAGGCTTCTAACCAAATCCAGTTTTTCTCTACCTGGCCCCCCACCCCATGATGGTCTGCAAACACTGTATTTATTTTATCACCTTTATTCTGTTTATGGGCTTACTGTCTACAATGCCCCCCTCCCACACCACCAGGGATGAGGAGAGACGCTACTCTTGTCCCTCTTCTACTTGATTATTGTTACCACATTAAGGGTTATTTGGTGCCGTCCCTCTTCAGAACCTCCTCTGATTACAAAATTCTACATCCTTTACTCTCAGTCCTAACTCCGAGTTCTATGCCCACCTTTTAAAAAAAAAATGGCCCAAATGGTCTTTTTAAAAGGCACAGGCCACCGCTGTATGGCTACTCTTCTTAAGAGCTGGTGCACACCTTTATCCCAGCACTTGGGAGGCAGAGGCTGGCAGATCTCCAGGAATTCAAAACCAGCATGGTCTACAGAGCAAGTTCCACAGCTGCCAGAGCAAAACAGAGAAAAGAAGGAGGGGGAGGGGGAGGAGGAGATGGAGAGGAGGAGGGGGACATAAGACAGGGATGACCTACATTGAGAAGGCCAGCTTAGTATCTCTGAGATAGTGCTAGAAGGTCTTGGCAACTACAGAGAACCTAATTGGACTGGTCTCTGAATCCTGTCATGACTCCTAAATAGAAAACAGCAACATTGTAGCTATGTGTGGTAGGGTCCCAGGGACAGCTGTGGCTGTGGTCCTGGGGTCTGGGAGTTGCCACAGAAACCATGCATGCATCAATCTAAGTTAAGCAAGACTAGTTTATTGAATGTACACCATAATACTGGACATCCAGGACTGTGAAAGGACTCAGGAGCCTAACTGCAGTACTAGTCTGCTCTCAAAGTAGACTTTTTATATGAAAATACAGCTTCAAAGATTCGAAGGCAAGCAATGAATTGGTACAATATTTTTGACTAACTAGACAAAGTATTATCAGCCAACCTTTAAGCTGATTGGTCCTGAGTGAGGTGAGAAGGTTGGTGGACAGGCGGTCAGCAAGGGAATTTCAGAACATTGAGATAACAGGGTACTAGTGATGCAAATTGTGGTGGTTTGAATAAGCTTGGCCTAGGACGTGGTACTATTAGGAGGTGTGGCCTTGTTGGAGGAAGTGTGTCACTGTGGGGTTGGGCTTTAAGACACCTCCCCCTCCTTGCTGCCTAGAAACCAGTCTTCTACTTCAGATGAAGAGGTAGAACTGTCAGCTTCTCCTGAATCATGCCTGCCTGGACGCTGCCTTGCTCCCACCTTGATGATAATGGACTGAACCTGTGAACCTGTAAGCCAGCCCCAATTAAACGTTGTCCTTATAAGAGTTGCCTTGGTCATGGTGTCTGTTCACAGCAGTACAACCCTAAGACACAACCATAACTTTTTGGCTTATTAGTAGCATTCTTCAGTGTCAGTTAAAGTAATAACCATGAACTGGGAAGACTCTGGGGAGCCTTAACTTCCTGGAGACCCCCAAGTGAACACCATGGAGTAGAGGATGAATGCAAAATGCAAGAGGAATTTATTGATCCAGCATGCTGGGGTCGCCCTGCAAGGCAGGAGAATGACCATGCACAGCCCATTCAGTGAGCTTTTATAGCTTTTAGAGTAGCAGCCATTAGGCACAATGTGATTGGCAGAACAGTGACTTTTAAACTGATTGATCTTCAGGGAATGAGGTAGTAGGGGCTTAATCAGCCCCTCCTTTCCAGCCTATGTGCTCGATAACCTGATTCTTCCAGGAGGGGAGGGGTGCCCACGTGCTGGGGCACTGATGGAATTTCCCAAAGTTCCTGAGCTGACTTCTCAAACTTAATTTTACCTTGTAAGTAACATGGAGTCTGAGTATTAAAATGGCTACATGTATGCTAAAGGGAACAAACCTCAACACTGGTGTTTGTGAAGACCTGCCCCAGTCCTTTCTGCAGGACTGATATTGTGCCATTACTGCCTCCTTGGATTTCTGGTTAAGAGCCCTTACCTCCGTGGATTACATCAAATTCGGTAACCAGAATCCCTCGGACATCCAGAACACAGACCAGATAAAAGCAAGAAATACTATGAATAATTGAGTTTAAAGGTCTTACAAACTCTGGAAAGCAAAAGTTTGACGTCAGATAGCTAGTTAATGTCAAGGACCTCCTTCCAAAGGTCACCCTCTGCCTGGGATAAAAACAGTAGACATTTCTGTCCCCATCCATAGTTTGGATCCATATGAAGTCTTGAATCCTCTCTCTGATGATAAAATTCTTCCTCGGAAAGACCAAGCCAGCCAAACCCTAAGCTACCCCTTGGATTCCAACACTCTGCTCTTAAAATGTTTGTCCTTATAAACAGAAGCCACAAAATGCTCTCTAAATTTCAGCCTGACCTAGGAAAAGACTGTTGGATCTGCCTGAGAACGAGATGAGCTACATACTTGGGCACTGGCTTAATTAAAATCCCTTTAACCAAGGATTCCACATCTAAGCCCTGCCTCTAGGCCTGGCCTGTACAAATAGTGGGTACAGCCAATTGTGTGGACCCTCCCTCAACTGTGCAAGGCTAATTTCCAACTCGGTAGTTCCTAATGGCACCTATTTCATATGTCCTCTTGGTACTCTATTGGTCATTCCACGTGCCAAGCTGCATATTTAGTTTCAGGTCTTAGAATCATCCCCAGGGCTAAAGTAAACCACCAGTCTACCCCTGTCTGAACCAAAAGGGATGACATTCATTCCAACCCTGTTGGTCATAGTGGGGCCATTGGAAAGGGCATTGGACTCCATCAAGTACAACACAGCCAACTTGCTCAACAAATCAAGGTTGATCTGACACTGGTACAGGATAGCATTGTAAAACTCCAGACTTAGGTGAACTCCCTGGCAGCTGTGTTATTACAAAATAGATGGGGCTAAAATCTCATTGTGGCAGAGAAGGGAGGGATCTGTGCTGTGTTGGGGGGATGAATGTTCTTTCTACACGAATTTATCAGGTATTTAAGAACAACAGACAGCAAAACCAACCAACCAACCAACCAAACAAAAACACCAATAGCAACAACAACAAAAAAACCAACAAAAAACAAAAAACAGGATCACAAGCCAGCCACTCCCCATTAGACTGGACAGGCTTCTGGAGCACTTGGGGAGCATGAATAACTCTTTTTACTGAGCCCCTTATCATTATAGCTCTAATCTTCAATCCTTGTATTTTGAAATTCCCTTCTAAGCTGTTGCAACAGAGAATACAAGCCATTACTCCTTCAAACGATCATTCAACTCTTCCTGACTGGGGACTAGAAGCTGGTTATTAAGAGTAGGTAGTTACTTACTCCTTCATCAAGGTTTTATCAGGGACTGTTTTGTTTAAGATAGGGTTTCTCTGTGTAGCTCTGAATGTCCTGAAACTCTTTCTGTAGACCAGGCTGAACTCAACCTCATGGTAAGCCACCTGCCTCTGTATATGCCACCAATGCCAGCCTTTATGAATGGGGACTGAGCTTTCAAGTTCATAAGTAACATTTGTTGTTGGGGTTTTTTTTGTTTTTTTTTTAAAGTGGTAATATGACGCCATGGCACCGTAGGGAAAGAGACTTGCCGGAAGAATTGAGTGGACGTGTCCCAAAGTGGTTTTGCCAAACCAAGTTTCTCTGTGTAGCCCTGGCTGTCATGGAACTTACTCTGTAGACCAGGCTGGCCTTGAATTCAGAGGTCCTCTTACCTCTGTTTCCTGAGTCCTGGGATTAAAGGCCTGCTCCACTATCAGAGAGCTCTTAAGACAAAGATCTGTACTTATGGACCAAATGGATTATTTTTAGTTACAGTTTAGCTATTTTGTAAAGAAAGATCATGAAATGTTTTATAAAGACCAGTCATTTTTATCACTTTATCTTATTTTTAACTTTCTTTCATTTTTTTAAGTAACTGGTTTTGGCATTTAAGATTTATTTATTTTATGTATATGCGTACACTGTTGCTCTCTTGGTTATGAGCCACCATGTGGTTGCTAGGAATTGAACTCAAAACCTCTGGAAAAACAGCCAGTGCTCTTAAGCACTGAGCTATCTCTCCAGCCCCTATTTTTAACTTTCTTGGCGAAGGGCATCCAACCTTTGAACTACAAGTTCCAGAGAACAACGCTCTACTTTCTTTCTAAACTATGGGCGGGAATTGGAACTACAGTTATTTGGCTGAATGTTAAAATGTAATTTTAGCGGGTTTTCATTTTTCGCAAGAACTAAAATGTTTCTCAAAGCAAGTCCGAACTCAGAGCCAAGCGAGTAACGTCACTCCTACAGGAGACAGACCAAATCGGGCCGAGGCCGGTATTTAACTAAAGCCGAACTTCCCGCGTCCACTCAAGTCTCCCAGCAGCCTCTTTCCCAAAGGTGCCATGGCGTCATATTACCATAGCATATTCTGATTGGCCGACAGAAGGAGGACGGCGCCTGCGCACTGCATTTCTCTGAGGGCCGTGGGCAGGCGCCATTTTGGCCACAGAGGTGCTTCTGGGAAGTTGAGCGCGGTTCTTCACTTTGCCGGCCGGTGAGGTACGGCCCTATTTAGTAGCTGGGTTTTCCTGGTCGAAGCATCGGCGCCCGCCGCTGCCGACTTGTCCGGAGTCTCGGGCGAGGCAGAAGGGCGCCGCTGCGGAGAGAGGTCACTCCGCCAGGAAGGACGTGACGGGGGCGGCGCGTGGCGCGGACACTCCCCGCCGAGAGCCCGCCTGCCATGGACTCGGAGTACTACAGCGGTGACCAGTCAGGTGGGTCGGGACGGGGAGGACTGCGCTACGGCTCGGCCTCGCGCTCCAGCAAGGAGAGGAGGTCTCAGTAGGGCCCAGCACCCGAAAGTCCGCTGTCAGTATCCATGCCCTGTTGGAAAGTCCCCTCCTGCCTCCTCAGGTGTACCGGCGAGGAGGGGCGGGACTGGAGCCTGGGCGAGGGAACTCTAGAGGGAATCTCTTCCGGTCCAAGAAGGATTCTTGCTCAAGTTGTCTCTTCTATCTACCGGGGAGTAGATGCGTCTTTTAAAGGGCATTGTCAGGAGTTGAATGTTTCCAGTTAGATGGGGGACAGGAATTGTCTATAGACTCTTCTTTACCAGTTAGGTCTAGTTTAATCTTTCCTGTAATCCTGGCTTCCCGGGAAGAAAGGGCGGATTTTTTAAGTTTACACACGTATTTTAAAGCAAGCAATGACTCCCTGGTACTTGCAGTGACTTTCGTCCCTTCTGCACTAAATCGGCTCCACTATGCTATGCACACTAGACGAAGAGGTGTACAAGGCAAGGAAGGGCCTGCTGGGTAAAAACAGCTGTGTGCCGATTTCTTTTGGACTTTCTGTATCAGAAGTACTTACTAGATAGTTTTGCATTAAGCTGTTTTCTGTTTTGACTTTGACAGCAGTGATGATGACAGACTCTGTTTATTCTGAACCTCAACTGCTGTTTTACCTAAATACCAAAATACTTTTTTCAGTTCATTGGCATTTTAAAATGAAGTTCAAAAATAATTCTGTGTGAATGGTGGATAGGCTATGCTACAAGAAAAAAAATCGAGGTAGCTAAAAGATAGCAGTTCCCTAACACACACACACACACACACACACACACACACACCCTCCCCACCTCCCTCCCTTCCTCCCTCCCTCCCTTCCTCCCTCCCTCCCTCCCTTCCTTTAGCTGTTTGGGTTGTTTGTTTATTTGTTTTTTGGACAGAGTCTTACTTTGTAGCCCTGGCTGACCTCATACTCACTTTGTAGACCAGGCTGGCCTGGAATCCAGAGATCAGCCTGCCTCCACTTCCCCATTGCTAGGATTAAAGGTGCATGGCCAGCTGCTTTTCTGATGTTAATTTTTTTATATCTGTATTCTTAATTTAGGCTCTCTAGTTATGTATTTTTTTAATCTTTATTTTTTTTGTCATTCAGTGTTTTCCCATTACTTCAGAATAGTAATTTAACTCCTTATTTGCCTGCCCTCATCTTTCCAGTCATTCAACTGTTTGAAAACAGTTGGTAAGACTTTCCAAAACTTTTTTTTTTTAATTGTTACTCTATAAACTTTACTTTGTTTTTGTTTTGAGACAGGGTTTCTCTGTGTAATAGCTCTGGCTGTCATGGAACTCACTCTGTAGACCAGACTGGCTTCCAACTCACAGATATCCTCCTGCCTCTGCTTCCTTTAGTGCTGGGATTAAAGGCAACACCATGCCCGGGTATAAACTTTACTCTTAAGGTGGACTAAGTATCTCATTAGTATGAAAGTAATTCCATTTTTATACTACTTTTTGGCTTTCTTATAATTGACTAACAGATTTAACTTTTATTGGCTTATTTATTTCTTAAACTGCTAATCAAGTCTTATGCCTTACAGTATCCCTAAGTACCTCTAGAGGATAATTTTACTTTGTATTTTTAAGGTATTGGCTAAGGTTAGGTGACAATACTACTCATTCTATCAAATTATAGTTTATGTACTTCAGTGAATTTTCACTTTTTCTGGACTGAAGTTCCTTGTGTTCTCCATTCATAAACAAGCACTTCATGTATACCATGTAACAGATAATATTCTGGGCACCAAAGATTCAGTTATGAATCAAAAAATTTCAGAGTAAACAAAATAACTTAAGTCACCTAGTGCGTAAAACAATAAAAACTATAATTTAGATGATTTCTGGGATTCACTTTATGAAATATTTTCACCGTTGTGTGTGCCACACCACGTGGTAGTAGCTGTTAGCATTTATACGAGTATTCTGTCATCCAGAGCCTTTGCGTCATTAGCCATGCCTCTTCAAAAGTAGTGAATCTGGCTCGTATATCAGGTGTGCCATCTTAGCTGTAGATGTTCATTTTATTGTAATCATAAACATGTTATAGATGTCATCCACCTTATGCCTAAGTAGGGTTTTGTTTTGTTTTTAAGCAGATGATGGTGGTGCAACCCCAGTACAGGACGAGCGGGATTCAGGGTCAGATGGTGAGGATGATGTAAATGAGCAGCACTCCGGCTCCGACACTGGAAGTGTAGACCGCCATTCAGAGGTACAGTGTCTTCGGGAAGGCTTTCCCTTACACTTCTAATGCCCCGGAAGGGTATGAATTAGTAAAAACTGTTTTAAAATGAGGAGGGAGAGTCTGGTCAACTGATGATCACAGAGAGATAAGTTCTTAAATAATAGGCAGTTTCAGCTATGCCTGTTTATTCAGTGCATGATGTATTAGTAGGCTTCCCCATCCCTAAATATTTGGCAAGGGCAGTCAGTAGTCAGAAATACCACTTGAAATAGTCAGGGGCGATATCATTTATTGAGGTTTACATAGGCATTAGATTGGTTTGATCTGTAGCAAGGTCTGGGATTATAACTCAGATGCCCTGCTTTGCTGTGTTCGTTTTGGTTTGTTATTGTGTTACTTGGGATTAAACCCAAGACTTGCATCTTCTAGGAAAGTAAACACTCTACCCCTGAGCTGCCTTTTATTTTTTATTATACTTATTTGAAGGTCAGGGCTGAGCCTGCTGTGGTGTGGAGGTCAAAGGACAACTTGCAGAAATTAGTTCTCTCTTTCCACCAAGTGGGTTCTGAGGATCAAATTTAGGTTATCAGCTTTAGTGGCAAATGTCTTTACCAGTGGAGGGAGCCTTATTTTTATTGTTAAGGCAGAGTCTTACTAAATTGCCCAGGCTAGAGCCTAGTCTTGGACTTTTGATTCTTCTGCTTTTGCAGACTACTATGTAGCTGGGGTTACAGGCATGTATAACCATACTTATGGCAAATGTGCTTTAAAAGCTGTTTTAGTTTAATAACCAAATGGTAAAATGTGTATATGTTCTAATGTTTAACATTTGTCCTAAATACTTTTGAAGCTACTTAATTTACCTTCCTAGTCATCTAGCCTATCAGTATTACTAACATGAAACTGTAGTTTTCCAGTAAATCAGCATATGTCTTTGATAGATATACACTGGAACAAATAGGGATGATAAAGGTGGATGGATTTTTCTGAAAATTTTATGACTGACATTTTTATCATATAAGCATAGAAGATTGTCCAATTTTAAGTAGTAGTATGTCTTAGAAAATAAATTGACCCTATTATTACAGTCACCTTATTTTTTAGTGTATGCATTCACATCATTCATATACTCATATACTCATCGGACTTATTAACCATCTCTTTATCCCCTAAGAGTAAATGTTAAAACAGAATTACTAATAGTGGAAAGCTCTTTCATCTTTTGTGTGTGTGTGTATGTTGAGTGTTTTGCCTGCATATATAATATGTCTGGGTACTGAGTGTGTGCTTGGTACCTGCAGAGGTCAGAAGAGGATGTTAGATGTCTTGAGAATGGAGTTACAGACACATGTGACCTACCATGTAGGTGCTGGGAATCGAACCCAGATCCTCTGGTTAAGGTAGCCATCTCATAGCCTCATACTTAGTGGTAAACATTGACAATTGCTTGTCTGTAACTAATACATATCCTAAATAAGTAAATGTACGTGTGGGAAACTTGGAAATGAAATCATTTTAAAGAAGGAAATTAAAATCAACATATTGTCTCAGAAATGGCCTGTTGAGATTTTTTCTCCTACATATTAGTCCCCCCTCCCACATATAAACTGTATATATCTTTTAAGCTCCTTAAGATATTATGTATATTTTGTGTTTGTATATTATTTTTATCTCTTTGCTTAAAATAACATTAGATATTTCTCCATGTCATTAAGAATCTCACTAAGTAGCCGGGCAGTGGTGGTGCACACCTTTAATCCCAGCACTTGGGAGGCAGAGGCAGGCGAATTTCTGAGTTCGAGACCAGCCTGGTCTACAGAGTGAGTTCCAGGACAGCCAGGGTATACAGTGAAACCCTGTCTCAAAACAAACAAACAAACAAAGAATCTCACTAAGTGTAGTTTAATGATTTCATAATATGAATATAACAGTATAGTCACCCCTGTGTCCATGAAAATTGATTCCAAGACTCTACCTCATCCCTGCTATCTGAAACTCAAATCAAGGATGCTCACATTGCTTATTACAAATGACACAAGAGATGAAGGGTATGGCTTAGTGATAGAATGTGTTCTTGGCCTGTACGAAGCCTTGGGTTGTTACTACATTTAAAATGGTAAACCGGGCAAAGTGGTTCATGCCTGAAACTCTAACACTTTGGAAACAGGATTGCTGCAAGTTTGCTAGATTACTTACTATTAGTAGTATACTTAGAATGCTGTGT
This sequence comes from Rhynchomys soricoides, assembly GCA_019843965.1. Taxonomy (NCBI): domain Eukaryota; kingdom Metazoa; phylum Chordata; class Mammalia; order Rodentia; family Muridae; genus Rhynchomys; species Rhynchomys soricoides. Next base: position 5,107,251 of record JADRCH010000105.1, on the reverse strand, counting down.
TCAGGGGATAATAACAAAGTTCTGGGCCTAACTACATAGTATACATCCACAAGGTACGTGGTACTGCTAGTTTTCAGTCTGTACTCTGGTTTGTTAGGTGCTTATTTGGTGGTCCCCTAACTATTACTGGCTTTTAGACTGTGAAAGCTTCCTTTTTCCTTCACCATATTAGGATATTGAACTTCCTTGTTGCCCCTTGATTGTACTTGTTTTGAATTGTGACTTATATTGCTTTATAAAATAATCCCGTCAAATCCTGGCTCCTTGGAATGAGTAGTTTCTAAGAACAGTGTTAATTGTTATGCTAATCCAATCCTAGAATGATTTCTCCTAGCTGTCTTTTTTATTATTTATGTGTATTGTGTGTTTTGCCTATATGTGTGCCTGGGCACCAGGTTCATTCCTGGTATCTGCAGAACCTGAAGAATGCATCAGATCTCTTGGAACTGGGAGTTAGAAACCGTTCTGAACTACTATGTGTGTGTGCTGGGAATCAAACCTGGGTCCTCCAGAAAAGTCTAGCCCCTCTTCCAAATTGTCCTAGTCCCTGGTGCTATCCAGCAAACTAACTTACCTATAGTGTAGCCTGTGTCTAGAATCTCTTCCCAAGTGCTTTCTGCCACAATTTCCTTAAATCTGGTTGTATATGAAGTCCATGTCTTTGGAGAGTGATCAAGAGTGATTTAGTTTAAGCCTGTTTTTCTCAGTGCTCCAGAAGCTGAGCTCTCTGTCAGAGTAGGAGTTGAGGAAGCATCTCATTACCATATTCTTAACAAGCTGGGGGAAGAGTGACAGTGTCCAAGGCACAGCCTTTTCATTAATCACTGAAGATGGAATGCCCTAATCTGGAATGCATTCACCCAGGGTTTAGCCATGTTAAGGCAGGATGTCCTGCTTCCTCTGAAAAGAAAGCTGTCTCGGGGAGGTCAGGGTAGTAGGACCTGGGCTTATGATTGGATGGTCTGAGTAGGATCTCTACCTTAGAATCATAAACTGTGAGATTGGAAGGAAAGTAATCTTGGTTCAGACATTACAGACTCTGCCTCTTGCTGAATTTGGAAGTTTCTCCATTTTCTCTTCCTTCAAGACCTTTTCCAGGGGTTTTGAATTTGACTTCCTACTGCTTTCACTGGAGAGGAGATCCACAACCTTTGGTGCCTTCTAGAAGTCCTTGTTTGACTCTTTTTTTTTCCTGGCTGCCAGGACCTTTACATATTTAAAATGGTTTCTGCAAACATTTGACAGGAAATAAATTGTTTAGTGTTTTCTACTGTGCAGAGAGAAAGTTATGAAATATCATGTCTGCCTGTTACTCTTGGAAAATGAAATGTAACAAAAACCTATGATATTTTCAAATTGTGTGCTATCTAGAAACTTTGTTTTTGAGACAGTCTCAAACTATGGCTAGCCTGGAACTTGCTCTGTAGATCAGGTTGTGTTCAGCTTCTATGAGGCCAGAAGAAAGCATCAGATAATCCTCAAATTGGGAGTTAATTATGAGCCACCAAGTGGGTGCTGGGAACTGAATATAGGTCCTCTGGAAGAGCAGTACGACGTACTCTTAGCCAGAATCATCTTTCTGACTCCCTTTGTGTGGGATTTTATACAAGTACTGTTTCGTGATGTACAAAATAGGTGGCTGGAGAGATGGCTCAGTGGTTTAGAACACTCGTTGCTCTTCCAGAGGTCACGGGTTCAACTCCTAGGACTCACGTGGTGGCTCATTCCAGTTCCAGGGGATCTATCTGATGGCTTCTGGCTCTGCAGGCACTGAGCACACATACAATACACTTATATACACACATACATAAAATTTTCTCAGCAGGCAAAACGATCATGCATATAAAATAAATACAAACATTTAAGTGGTCTCTGATCTTAAGGTCAATGTATGATGGAGATGGTAGAAGTAGAAGGTGCGGTGGGGATATGAAAGAGTAAAGACTGACTAGCTCTACTGTCATAGGATATGTTTGTGCTGTGTCTTGAAGATTTTATGATTAATAATTATAACTAGTAAGGTTTTGTTATTAGCAACTTTTCATGCATTTAATGTTTAGAGCAGCTCTTTAAAGTACAATTACTAGCCAGACTTTAATCCCAGCACTTGGGAAGCAGAAGCAGGTGGATCTCTGAATTTGAGGCCAGCCTGGTCAACAGTGAGTTCCAGGACAGCCAGGGCTACACAGAGAAACTCTGTCTCAAAAAACAAATTAATGACAGATGGGCAGATAGATGGAAGGAAGGAAGGAAGGAAAAATAAGAATAATTACTATCTCTGACTATCACATGGTAGAGGAAGAGGCTTTGAGGCATTAAGCATATTTCCCTAGGTCACAGGATAAAGTGGCAGGGCTATGGCTTTGACCCCAGGCTGTACTGTAGCTCAAGTCTCTGTTCTTAACTTTCCTGTTACATTGCACAAAAACTATTCTTTCTAGAATGGAAAATGGAAAAGGAAGGCTTTATGTGAGGAGTGTTCTTGTTAAGCTTTATGGCTGCTGAGTTGTATGAAAAGGAAAAAGTGATCAAACAATAAAGGGCACAGCATGTGTGGAGATCTTGGAGGCAGCAGAGTGATTGAAGAGTGCTGTGTCAGGGTGGGAGTGTGAGTGGGGAGGGAGGCAGGCAGGGTTCTCCTCATCATAGAACCTGCAGATAGATATGTATAAAATCAGTTTTCTGTTTATCAGGACTGCTTTTGGTTTTTGACATTGTAAGGTAGCTTTTGACAGACAGGGATATTCTAAAATGTAGCTTTGTTTTTTAATGTTTTTATGGTAAAAAATTAAGTTTTAAGAATTGCCATTCTCTCTGGGAATTTACATTGGTTTGATGGCACTGTGCTGTTTTTTATGATTTTTCTTAAAGACTCTCCTCTTTCTCCTCTCCTCCCCTGATATTACAAATCATTGCTTTACAGCAGTTTGCTTTTCACTTTAAGAATGTCAGTTGAGGCTAGGAGACGGCTCAGCAGTTAAAGGCTAAGGCTTACAACCAAAAGATCAGTCATTTCTGTTACATGTGGACCTAGTCTGTAAGAGTGTGAGCACTACTTGAATGCTGAAATGAACAAGATCATTATGATAGATGATCAATAGTTATTTATAACTGCAGTATGAATTATTGCAAGCAAAGCTTGGGACAGATCCTTAAAGTACTCAGGTTTTTTCCGACCAGTCTGAGTGGGAATTTTTTGCCTTAAGAAGATGACATTTGGGCTAGAGATGTAGCTCAGTAAATAGAGTGCCTGCTTAGAACATTATAAGACCCTGAGTACAATACCTAGTACTCTATAAACTAGATGTAGCTGTGCATGCCTATAGTCCCACCTCTCAGGAAGTAGAAACATGAAGGATCTGAAGTTCAAAGTTATTTAGCCTCAGCTACATAGCAAGCCTGAGACCAAGCTGAGATACTTGAGGCCCTGTTTGAATAAAAACAATGTTTCTTAAGAAATTTTGTGACAATTTGTAATGTTTTTTTATACTCATGTCTGATTTCTAATTTTAAAAGAAGTTTTCAGTTCGATTGCTAAAAAGTCTAAAGTTACAAAACATTTTGATAGCTTTTAAACCTTTTAGCTGAGTAGTTTCTGTTTCTAATATAGTCTTCTCAGATTCTGTAATGTCTTTGCCTCCTACTTGAATCTAGTTCTTCTTCTTCTTCTTTTTTTTTTTTTTTTGGTTTTGTTTGTTTTGGGATAAGGTCTTACTATGTAGTTCTGGTTGGCCTGGGACTCAACTATTTAGACCAGGCTAGCCTTGTCCTCCTAGAGATCTGACTGCTTCTGTTTCCCAAGTTCTAAGATTAAAGATGTGTGCCTACATGCCCATAAGTAGCTCTTTCTTGACTGAAGTGATTGCTGTTTCTTCCCTTCATGCCACATAATGTCCAGATATTTATAAAGCTCATTTTAAAAATGATAGGACAGGCGGTGGTGGTGTGTGCCTTTAATGCCAGCACTTGAGAGGCAAGAGGATCTCTCAGATGGAGGCCAACCTGGTCTACAGAGCTAGTTCCAGAACAGCCAGGACTACACACAAAAACCCTGTCTTGAAACACCTCCCGAAAGGGGTGGTGGTGCTAGGGTAGAGCTTAGTGGTAGAACTTACCTAGCATGTGTGAAGTCCTGATTTCAGTTACCAGTATGAAAAAAAAGGAAAAAAAGAAAAAGTCTAAGAAGTAAAAGTGGCCGGGCAGTGGTGGAGCACACCTTTAGTCCCAGCACTCAGGAGGCAGAGACAGGTGGATTTCTGAGTTCGAGGCCAGCCTGGTCTACAGAGTGAGTTCCAAGACAGCCAGGGCTACACAGAGAAAGCCTGTCTCAAAAAACAAACAAAATAAAACAAAACAAAAAGAATGCTGAGAACCCCCGAAGAGTCTTTGTTTGGTGGGGTTCTACCCATCAGCATCTGGCGTGATAGACTGGCCGTGCAGCTCATTTAGTAATACAGGTTATGCTGAGATTGTGCAAGGCTCTGGATTTGATCTCCAGAGAAGAACATGTGTTCTTGCTCATATATACCTGAACACTTGCGCTCACATATACAATTCACATTAGGTATTAAGAGAAAAATTTAAAGACTATTATTTGTTTATTTAATAATATTAATAGGACTGGGTGTGGTGGAGCATGCTTTTAATCCCAGGACTTGAGAAGCAGAGGTGGGTGGATGGATCTCTGTGAGTTCAAGGCCAGCCTGGTCTACAGAGTGAGTTCTAGGCCAGCCAGGGCAACACAGAGAAACCCTATCTTGAAAAGAAAAAAAAAAAAAAAAAGTAAAAGTGTTAGGCGCCAAGGTGTTCATGTGGTACACACCTTTGACCCTAGCACTCAAGACAGAGGCAGACAGATCTCTCTGTACAAAGTTTCCTAAATTTGTTATATTTCAGTGAACATGTGTAGCAGTTACCATTTCTTTGAAATGCTGTGCTGTTGCAATGGTAATAAAATAAAAACCAGTTTTAAGAGCAAATCCAAACCATCTCTATCCAAGCTTTATGATAGACTTCTTGGTTTCTTCTGGAGAAACATATTCATGCCGTCCTAAAAGATCCCACTTCTGAATTGGCTGTAGTGATTTCTTTGGGTAACTGGAATTACGTGAGGAATTAAGGCTCCATTTTTAGAAACTGAGACCCCTACATCTGGGAGTATGCTAAACAGACTTGATTATACTCCTCTTTGGGGGCCAGACTATGACGGTTCATTTCACAGACTGTCCTTAATTTAAAGTGATGCATCTGTAGAGGTATAGGATTAAAAAAAAATCTTTTAGTGTCCACAACTTTTTACATTTATTTTAAAAAGAAAATGATGGAAAAATTTTAAAGTTTCACTGCCTTTTTTTGACATTGCTAATTTTTTCTAACTTTTTCAGAATGAAACTAGTGATAGAGATGATGGCTTGACCAAGACACATAATGGAACAGACTCTGAGAATGATGAGCCCTCCAATGTTAATGCCAGTGACTCTGAAAGTGAGGAGCTTCGCAGGCCAAAGGACAGTGACTCTGAATCTGAGGAACATGCAGAGTCTCCGGCCAGTGATTCTGAAAATGAAGCTGTCAACCAACATGGGAGTGACTCTGAAAATGAAGAGCTTCTTAATGGGCATGCAAGTGACTCTGAAAAGGAAGAGGTTAGAAAGCATGCAGCCAGTGACTCTGAAACCGAGGATACTCTGCAGCCTCAGGTCAGCGAGTCTGACAGCGAAGATCCCCCAAGGCCCCAGGCCAGTGACTCAGAAAACGAGGAGCCTCCCAAACCTCGGATAAGTGATTCAGAAAGTGAGGAGCTCCCCAAACCTCGGATCAGTGACTCAGAAAGCGAGGATCCTCCAAGGCCCCAGGCCAGTGACTCGGAGAGTGAGGAGCTTCCTAAACCCCGAGTCAGTGACTCAGAAAGTGAGGATCCTCCAAGGCCCCAGGCCAGTGACTCAGAAAGCGAGGAGCTCCCCAAACCCCGAGTCAGTGACTCAGAAAGTGAGGACCCACAGAAAGGACCTGCTAGTGATTCTGAAGCTGAGGATGCCTCCAGACACAAAGAAAAGCCGGAATCAGATGACAGTGATGGGGAGAATAAGAGGGAAGATTCTGAAGTGCAGAATGAGTCAGACAGCCATACAGACAGAAAAGGACTCCACAGCTCTGACAGCGAGGAGGAAGAACCCAAACGGCAAAAAATTGACAGTGATGATGATGAAGAAAAGGAGGGGGATGAGGAGAAAGTAGCAAAGCGGAAGGCTGCTGTGCTTTCTGATAGTGAGGACGACGACAAAGCATGTAAGGACTCCTGCTGGACTGTCGTTCTCCTTAATGTCTCTAGTTAGAACTAAAACACTGGGTCCTCTTCTGGTGTGTGTTATTAGCATATGTTAATTGTGATTAACTTCCTCGTGGCCTTTTCACATAAGTACACAGTATATTTTAATCATACTTGTCTCATTACCCTGTCTTGTCCAACTCCAACTGGTCCTCTTAAACTTGCTCATTTTTTATGGCTACTTTTTGTTTTATAACCAAGTGAGGTTTACTAGGTTTACCTTATGGAAGTTGTGTACCTTTCCAGTGGCTCCACTACTGAAGAAAATATTTCTCCTTTCCCTCCCAACCGTTAACTGAGTATAAATCATCAGGGAGGATGGGGCTTCACAAATTCATCTCCTCCATGACTGTATGTTGATGGTCCCAGTCTTGGGCAGGTATTCATAGCTATTGTGACAAGGGCGCAGCAGCCATGTCATGATTGGAAGTTACCAGTCCTTACCACCCCCACTTCCTCTGACTCTCAGGCTCCCCCTGTTCTTTCTACCTTATTTATTTTCTGAGACTTGGAGAGAGATAGATGTCTCGTTTATGGTTGAGCATTCAGTAGTCACTTATTCTTAGCACTTTGACTGGCTTTGAATCTCTGGTTAATGTTAGATCTGTGTTGTTTTCCAACATGATTTTCTAATTGCCTTATTTTTAATTTTTTTTTTTTTTTTTAATTTTCTGAAGCTAAGGGTCAAACAAGGGCCTGTGCTTGGTAGTAGGCAGGTGCTGAACTACTGAATTAAATCCCAACACCTAGCCTGATATTCTTAAATATAATGAAAACATTCATTTTCCTCGGCTGTCATTGGCTAAATTTCCTTTGAGTTATTCTAACTTCACTGTATTAATTTCTGTGTGCTTGAAATGATGGTTTAATTGCCAGTATAAAAGACTTCGTTTTTCTTTCCTAGAAAAGCCAGTATTTTAAAGAACTGTGTTCCCATGAAAACTCCTGTCTGTATCTATAGTAGGCTGGGATTCTCTGCAACTACTAATTCGAATTTCACTTGGACAGGAACTGGGGCTTCAGAAGCCCTTCTCTTTGTTAAAACGTTATTGATGATCCACATATGAGAAGGCTTAGTGGGTTCTACTTAGAGACCATAGCCCTACAGAGTGTTAGTCTTTGCCGCGTCAGACTCCATCTTCACAGTTAATACTTCTTACTGTACCTTTTTATGCAACTTGTCTTTTTTAGAAAAAAAAATACATTCCTTTATAATAACAATTGTCACAGCAGAAAACAGTGAACTTCAGGTCATATTTCATTTACTGAGGCTTTGTTTCTAACAATTTCTCCCCCTTCCTTATCCCTCACTAAAATCTCAGTTTTCTTGCTGTTTTTCTCTTCTGTGTTGCTGACTTTTCCATTCAGATTTCTCATCTGTTTTGTAGTCTTTCCCCTGTGTGTTGCTCACTAGCTCTCTGGGATATGGATCAGATTCATCTGCTTTGTAGCCTTTCAGGTCATTGATCATTTTACCAAGAAAGTTTTGAAACTTTTGTCTTCCATTTTAGCTGCTTCATTACCTTTGATTTCAATAGTCGAGGAGCTGTATGGCTTTGCCTGTTCACATTTCTTGTATTTCTGTGGTGATTTATAAACCTCCTGGTTTGGATATCTTTTCTTAATCTAGATGGGATGGGAGTTATTTTCCTGAGCAATTTACTCTTGAAGGCTCTATCCCATACAGTAAGTGAGAAGGAGACAAACTGCTGTAGGAGCAGCAACATCACACAACATCTAGAAAGATGCTTAAAATTAGCCATTGCCCCTAATATACCAGTGGACAGAGGACTGGAAATGGCAGCATTATTGTAGAGTGTGCCGTGAAGTCAGAAATTACCTAGGACAGGGATAGAAATAATCAGCGAGGTAAAGGAAGGCAGGGAAGGGCAGGAAAAGAGAAACAAGTATTTTAGATGAAAGCTTTAGAGTGGAAAACAAGAACAGGAAAGTAGAAAATTTTAAAAGGAAAACAGTCACTTAAGTAGTAAAAAAAAGTCAAAAACAAAATTAGTTAAATGTAAAAATTGTTTGTTTGTTTAAAAAAAAAAAAACCCAAGGTAAGCCAGAGGGGCCAGACAGAAAACTATAAAACTAAGGAGAGGAAAGAGATTGTCCAAGAATGGTAATAAAATGCATAAACACACTGGGTGACTATATAAAGGATGGTAACCAGGGTTAAAGTTCAATCCAGAGTTGGACGGTAGCAGTGCTTGTCTTTAATCCCAGCACTCAGAAGGCAGAGGCAGGCGGATCTCTGTGAGTTCAAGGCCAGTGTGAACTACAAAGCAAGTTCCAGGACAGCCAAGGCTGTTATACAGAGAAACCCTGTCTTGAAAAACCAGTCTCGATCTCTTATCTCCTCTTCTTTCCCTTGCATCTCTTATCCCTTACCTCTCCCCATTCCCTCCCCCTCCCTCTCCACATGGTCATGGCTGGCCTCTCTCTTCTCTACTCTCTACTCCTTTACTTTTCTCTCTCTCTCTCTGCCTTTCTCTGCCTCTGCTACCTTCTTAACTCTCCTCCCCATGCCCTAAATAAACTTTATTCTAAAAGAAAAAAGAAAAACCAGTTTGAATACGGGGGGGGGGGTGCTTAAATGTGTAGGGAAAAATTACATTAAAAAGAAAAAAGTTGAGGTATGGGAATATTTTTTTATGGTTCCTTGAAAATTGGATATTGCTAGTTCTATACACTGGAGATGGTCAGCTGAATTTTCTTATGTGTGTTCTGAGGTTTGTCCAAGTATCTGCTGTGTACCAGAGTTGTCTTCAGTTTTTCTTCTTTGTGTATCAGGGACCACTAACTGGCCACGAATGATTGTGTTTTCCAACAGCAGCAAAGAAGAGTCGAGTTGTTTCTGATGCTGATGACTCTGATAGTGATGTTGTATCAGACAAGTCAGGCAAAAGAGAGAAGACAGTAGCATCTGACAGTGAAGAAGAAGTCGGGAAAGAAGAGTCTTCTATAAAGAAGACTGAAGAGAAGGATCTGTTTGGGAGTGATAGTGAATCAGGCAATGAAGAAGAGTAAGTGAAAATATGGGGTTTTCAAGGGATCTTCATTAGTAAAGTGTTTGTGGTCATTTAGGGCCTGAGCTGAAGTATTACTACACAGACTACGACATGAGTGTGTTTAGAGTTACGTTGACTGAAGGAGATGAAAGCAGTGTTTTATGGCTCCATTTACATGAAGTTTAGGAACTGGTCAGACACATGGTGCTGGCTTCAGTGATCACATCACCTCTGGGTTTTGGTTGTGGAAGGCCAATTTAAAAGGGCCATCAAGGGCTGGGAATATGACTCCGTCAGAGTGTTTGAAACAAAACCAAAACAGCCTCACCTGTGGGTTCAGCACTGCTCGAGTAAGAAACGACTGTGAGGAAACTTCTGGGGAAGTAGGCTGTGTGAGTAGAGCACTGATTATGAGTGTACATTTGTTCCCGCCCATTGACCTGGCTGCCTAAGGTCTCCGCCCATTGACCTGGCTGCCTAAGGTCTGCACGTTTGCTATCCATAAATTATACCTGGTTTATAAAAATGATACATACACAAATGTAAGAATGATGACTCTTATATTTGCTTTTCTAGAAATCTTATTGCAGATATATTTGGAGAATCTGGTGATGAAGAGGAAGAGGAATTTACAGTAAGTCTAAGATGGGACTATTTGTTTTAAGTATACATTGTTTTGTTTCTGTGGGGCAGTCCTATAATACTTACAGTGAAATTGTACAAAGCCTTACAAAGAATAGAAGTATTTTAGGTTGTAGAATTTAGAAAGTGCAGGACAGTATCCACTACCCGCTATGAATAGTATTCTGGCATATATATAATAAAGGAGACACCAGAGCATGCAAATGCTCATAAGGTATGGACTTTCCTGGAACAAAAAATATTCCCCAGACTAAGAGTAAGGAGGGAGTTTTTGTTACATGCTTTCTGATACCTCTTCAGTGTTCTTTGTCTTTTGTGAATATTTAACATGAAAAGTTGAGAATTGTTTGCAAAAAGAGATCTGAAATATGGTTATGATGAGCTAATTCACTGTGCTTCTAGGGCTTTAACCAGGAAGATCTGGAGGAAGAGAAAAATGAAGCACAGCTAAAAGAAGCAGAAGACTCTGATTCCGATGATCACATAAAGAGAGGAAAGCAGTAAGTGGTTTTGTGTTTTGAGAAAAGTGGAGGTAGAGACTAGTGAGGTTTCCTGTTTCTCATCTAGGTTTCCAGATTTGGAAGAGTATGTTTCTTTATTTCTTTCTTTATCTTTGTTTTTTTTCCCCCCTTCACCTCCTCTATATAGTATTAGTGAATCATTTGCTGTTATTTGCTCTGTGCTCAGATGTCTTAAATTTATACCATTACCTGACACATCTAATTTACTTTTTTTTTATGAGATAAACTCTACTGAAAAATAACCTAAAATGAAAAAATTTGAGGGGGCGGGAAACTCATTTTGGGTTGCAGGGGAAATAAATCTAAAGTCAACACTAAAATGTTTCTTAATTAAACTTTGCTTACTTTTGTTAAGATAGTTTCAGACCATGCCACAGAAAAATGATGCCGTGAGGGGAGATAGGAGCATAGACATTGTCCACAATTTAAAGATTATGCTTTAGCAAATGGAGTTTCTCTTTAAAGATGTGCAAGAATTAAGCAGCAGTATTTGGGTGCTGCTTTCAGAAGTTTGGATTTATTAGCATGGGGAGTGGCAGAGTGAGGTAGAACCTTCTTGGGTCTAAGTGAGGGTAGCTGTAAAGCGTAGGCACTCAGCATGCCTACAGTCACTGTTTTCAGCTGTGCTCTTCAGTACTAAAAGGCAGCAGTTAATTTTTTTCTAGTCATGGTTCATAAGGCAAAAATGTTCAAATAATTCAACATTTCCTATTCCTAAAAAGGCAGTACAGCTAAATTGACTGTGCTGTTGACTGAGGACTTGAGATGTTCCTTCTCCAGCTAATAGATGACAGGTGTGAGTGTGGCATATGAAAAACTTAGGCCTGGTTGTGAGTAATGTTTACAGTGGGTAGAATAAGAACTGACATAAAGTCCTCTTCTTGTGGTAGGAAGTTATGCATATGTGAACTTTAACATACATAGCTGGATGGTGGCGACCTGTGCTTTTAATCCCAGCACTTGGAAGGCAGTGGCAGGGGCATCTCTGAGTTTGAGGCCAGCCTGGTCTATGTAGTGAGTTCCAGGACAACCAAAACTACACAAAGAAACTGTCGTAAAACAAAACAACACAACAGTAGTACTACTTGGACTCAAGATTAGACAGTTTGGTGTTCTTACTGATTTTTGAGACAGGGTTTCTTTGTGTAGCCCTGACTGTCCTGGAACTCTTATCTGTAGACCAGGCTGGCCTCGAACTCATAGAGATCCGCCTACCTCTGCCTCTGCCTTCCAAGCACTGGGATTAAAGGTATGTGCTACCACTGCCTGGCCAAGTTTGGTGTTCTGAATTTGATTAAAGAAGGTGTATGATTAAAGAGCTTGATTTTTGTGTTGCTGCCTAGTATGGACTTTCTGTCAGATTTTGAGATGATGTTACAACGAAAAAAGAGCATGTGTGGGAAACGCAGACGAAATCGAGATGGAGGCACTTTTATTAGTGATGCAGATGATGTCGTGAGTGCCATGATTGTCAAGATGAATGAAGCTGCTGAGGTAAGATCTTTCTTCTAGGTTACCTGTCCTCTCCTCCCCCAGACCCCACCCCCCAACCCCCAACTGATGCGGCATCTTTTTCTTTAAATGTTTAAGCTTAGACTATCATAAAAGGTTCCTTGCTTTCTGTAATAAAGAGTGTGCTTGCTAAATTTTAGTGCTGTAAATATAAATAACCTTAGCTGTAAAGATTCATGTGGTTGGGAAAGAAACTGTAAGCAAAAGTGAATCAGTTTAAGTGAATGGGAGGTTTGTTTTCATAGCTGGTTCATGAGCACAGTTGATGTCTATTCAAACATAAAGTGTACAAAAAGTAGAATTATCCAAATAAATATTTTTAGTAATAGGTTATACTGTCCTTCTTTATAGAAAGATAATTCTTGAAGAGAAACCAAAATTCCAAGCTATATTTTGTTACTAGAATAAACTCCAAAAACTTGAAAACTTGTCAGTTCTAAAAATGACATTGTGCCTCTCAGTTCTGATGGTTAAAAAGTGATGTAACAGCTTTATGGGTTTGATTGACTAAACAGATAATGAGTTTGCCTTTGTGTAACCAGCTCATCTTTTCTTTTTAGAACATAATTTCTTTCTGTGTTCAGAACTGTAGTGGTTATAATTACCTGTTAAGAGTTAATGCTGCTTTATTTTAAACCTTTTTTTTTTTTTTTTTTTTGGTGTGGGTCTGTTTTCTAAATAGGAAGACAGGCAACTGAATAATCAAAAAAAGCCAGCGCTGAAAAAATTAACCTTATTGCCTACTGTGGTTATGCACCTTAAAAAGTAAGTATTTTATTTTCTTAGAAAGTTTTTTATTTTAATAAAACAATATTCAAACCATTCACTGTTCTAGAACTGTTAAATAATTACATCTTTCTATTAGGCCATAGAAATCAGGGATGAGTTAATTTTCCTCAGTTACTGTTCTTCATACATTTTGGAGTTTGGTTTTGGTTTTGGTTTTGGTTTTTATTTGTTTGTTTTTTGAGACAGGTCTCTATGTAGCTCTGGCTGTCCTGAAACTTCCAGGCTGGCCTTGAACTCAAAGAGATCTGCCTGCCTCTCTACCTACCAAGTGCTGGGATTAAAGTCATGTGCCACCATGCCTGGCTCATAAGTATTTTTTAAAACCTTAATGTGTTTTGCAAACAGAACAAACAGAAAACTAGTAATATTAAAGAAAACTTGGAAATTTACTGATTTTTATTCTTTATAGGGACCTTGTAAAATTTCATCTGTTTTTCCCCATGGTAGTTGGAAACAGCAAATCTTAGGAGATACTGCTTTAAACTCATGCTGTGCGGATTCGTTTAATCTTGTACATCACAGTCATTGCTCTGCCTTTTAATGAAGTTCTTCCTAAATCCATGTTGGGGGATTCTTTCGTTAGTTTGCTGTAGTCTTGAGCAACTTTGTTTTCTCTTTGAATAAAGTAACGACCTATTTTTGTTAGTTGAAGAAATGCTGTAGCACACCAGTGAGCCAACTTGAACTTTTTTCCCCACTGTGGCAGGCAAAGCTGTCTGACAGATTTCATGTAGATAGGTTTCATTTTCTAGTTTATTCCACAATATAAAGCAGATTTAAATATTGGTGTTCAATTGAGATATTTTCCCCACTATGAAACTATTCTAATAGATTGTTTTTTCTTTTGTAGTAATAATTGGGCTTCATTGTTTTTTTACTGTCCATATCATTAATATTGGCATTAATCTGTTTTGTAAAACTTGCATATCTTAGCAAGTTACCTTTGTCAAGTCTGTACAGTTCTGGAAGCTAACTTTTATACTGTTTTTGAAACTAGAATAGAGGTTGAATAAACAGTATAAATAAACTTTTTTAAAAGCAGTTTTTGAGATGTCACTATGTAAATAAAGTCAGCGCTATAGACTTGCTATGGTTACTGTGTTCATCATTATTATCATTACTATTGTAGGCAGGACCTTAAAGAAACATTTATTGACAGTGGTGTGATGTCTGCCATTAAAGAATGGCTCTCACCTCTACCAGATAGGAGTTTGCCTGCACTGAAGATTCGGGAGGAATTGTTAAAGATTCTGCAAGAGGTTAGCCACAGATAATTTGTAATTTATTAAGTATCTAATGTGGATTCTGTAGTCAAGACTTGTATTTTGTACCATTTACTTAAAAATTTTGTTCTGCTTCAGCATACCAGAAAAGAGGTTTGGGAAAATTGATCATACCTAATAAAATGAGCATTAAAAAAACCAACCAAACAAAACAGAACCTTACAAAACGATTAATGACAGTTTGTTTTCAAGGAAAGAGTTCTTAGAAGAGCAGTCCAGTAGTGATGAGATTGGAGAGAGGCACCTGAAGTAGAAAGTGTACTACGTTTAGATGAGAAACTTCAGTTGGCTCTCTTCTAGCCGGGTTCCCTTAAGGTATGATTAAGACACCTAGGCAAGTTGCTTACCATCTGAAGCAACTTGGAAGGAGCCTCTGTGTGCGAAATACTGCTAGGTACTTTGTGGTATTTATTAGCTTGTTGTCTTTTATAAAAAACTTACAAAGTTAGGCATATTGCCTCTATTTTAATTGATGAGGAAGACAGGTTAAACGATTTATCCAAAGCCATGCAACTAGCAGGTGGCTGTGCTTAGATTGTTGCTTTCCACAGCCTGGGCTGAACTTCTGTCCTCTTATGGGTGTATAGTTCATAGTTCTTCACACTGTTAGGTTTTACTTCACTTATACTAAAATCTCAACTTCAGATGTCATAGATCCTGAAAATGGAATTTTGTATTAGTTCTAATGTGAATGAAGGAGGGCTTGAAGATCTCTAGATTAACATACCTCCTAGCTTATGAATGAATTAATATGCTTGTATGTGTTTTTGTTTCCCAGCTACCTAGTGTGAGCCAGGAGACCCTGAAGCATAGTGGGATTGGCCGAGCGGTGATGTATCTGTATAAACATCCTAAGGAATCAAGGTCCAACAAGGATATGGCAGGGAAATTAATCAGTATGTGAAGTTTGCTGTTTATTTGTTTAATGTCTAGGGAGAGGGGTGCATATATAAAAACTATTTTTTCCAATATTTGTTTAAATGATTCAGTAAAGTGCAATAGAAGAATTGTAGTGCCTTCACACAGGTATTAACTTTTTTTCTCTTATGCTTAAAATGCTTTTAAGACTATTTAAATGTGTTTTCCAGTATTAACTACAACCATTTAAAACATGTCTTCTAGCTGTGGACTAAGAACATAGAGAGTGGGTAGAATGCAGGCCCTGGAGTTAGCCGTGCCTAGATTATGGTATTGATTCCACACCTTCCTGCAAATCCTCAGCTAGTAACCTAAGCTTCAGGCTTGGTCTCCACCTCTATAATAAAGAGATGTTAATAGTTCTTTGGGTTTTTGGCTATTGTAAAGATTAGATGAGAGGATATGTAGAGAGCACTAAGTTAGCTACACTTGCTATTGTCAGCCTCCAAGACCTTTTCATGTGCTTCTTTGTTTATGCCAGAGAAATCTAGATCCTAACTGAAGTACATATTGATTGTGAGCTGTAGGTTTATCTTCATTCTTCCCATGCTCCATATTTAAAAAAGAAACACTCTATAAATGCCTATAATATCACCCAGTGTTAGGGTATGGTTATTTAAAAGCCTGGGAGAAAATGCTATTTTGTGAACTAAATTATTATTTTCCCATTTTGCAGACGAGTGGTCCCGGCCCATATTTGGTCTTACCTCAAACTATAAAGGAATGACAAGAGAAGAAAGGGAGCAGAGAGATCTAGAACAAATGCCACAGCGACGAAGAATGAGCAGGTATGAGGCAACAGGTATGAATTTACAAGTGTAGTTTAATCTAATGGCACTTAGGGAAGACCTTTCTGGGACAGCTAAATATGCTGTCCCAGTGCTGGAGTGCTAGAGACTAGTGTTCTAGCTATTGCAGAAAACATTCTCCTCAGCCCCAGTTCCAAAACTGAAAGAGGAAAAAATGTTACTGGTTCAGTTTCTCAGTATTCTGGACACCTCCTGGAAGAGCAGCGTTGTCAGGTCTGTGTAGTTTGGGGAGGTCACCAGAATGAAACATCTTGCACAAAGGGCTGTTCAAGTGAACCGTACTTTAAAACAATGACAAGTTCTCAGCCAGCAAGATGGTTCAGAGCATAAAGGCAACTGTTATGCAAGTCTGGCAACCTGAGTGATCCCCAGAACCCAAGGAAAAGTGGAAGGAGAACTAACTCCAGTTATCCTCTGACCACCACGTGCGTACCCTCAACACACACGCTTTGAATTAATTGTCTTTTATGATTCAGTATAAAGGTATTAGTTATGATATAAATGTGATATTATGACATGATCTCCCTAGTTCTAAGAATTTGAGATTTCTGGTATCTCACTCTTTGCTCTTTTTCCAGCACTGGTGGTCAGACACCACGAAGAGACCTGGAGAAGGTACTAACAGGAGAGGAAAAGTAAGAGTTCTGTCTTGATCTTTCTTAGTGTGCAGAGAAGATTTTAGTTTTTTACTTCATTATAAGCACAGTATTAAATTATGTGTTCCCATTGACAAAGGGTAATTTTTTTTAATTTAATGTTTATTGAATAATTATAAAACTGTATTGTGTGCACTGAAGAATTAAGAGAATATAGTTCATTTAACAAGTATTTTGATGTTGATTGGTGTTAGAATCCTTTTAAGTCTAAAGCTTAAAGAATACAAAAGAACCTTAAAATTTTCCCATGCTGTGAAGTAATTTCATGGAAGCATGTAGACCAAGATGTATGGGT
This sequence comes from Rhynchomys soricoides, assembly GCA_019843965.1. Taxonomy (NCBI): domain Eukaryota; kingdom Metazoa; phylum Chordata; class Mammalia; order Rodentia; family Muridae; genus Rhynchomys; species Rhynchomys soricoides. The sequence continues at coordinate 5,090,484 of JADRCH010000105.1, read as the reverse complement.
TCGTATGCAGTCCTGGTTTCAGAATGGCAGATGTGCTGATCGGTGGCAGTGTGAGATCCTAGAGATGTAGATGTGAACCAGCAGGAGCCTAGGATTAAAATGTGGAATTTTTGCTTCTCTTTATGATTCAGCAGAAGGTTTTGAGTTTATATGTGAAACTGTCATATTTGATTGAAATTCTGGCTCTGAGGGCATCATTTGGACAGGCTAGAGTAGTGGCCTGCGCGCAGTGTTACAGTAAGTGCGTGAGTAGTAGGCTAACAGGCTGAGGAGACCGTTAGAGGTAGTTGCTTAGAGTTGGTGACATTAGGAGGAAGTTAGCTTACAATTGAAGACTCAACCAGAATACAGAGACAGTGATAGAAGCATCTACCAAAACTTAGGAAGAGTAAATAGATTTGAAGAAAGTAGTAAGTTATTTTTCTAACCCTTCCATATAAGTTTCTATGTACTCTTAGAAACACCATGGAGTCCAGTCAGGCTAGATACATAGACTTGATGGTTATATCCAAAGCTCGGGTAAATGCCCAATTTAGAGTCTAGAATAAAAAATGAACTAACCAAGTCGGCAAAGGAGTATAGCTGAGGAGTCAGTAGTCAAGATGTGTCAGTGCATGCTGGCACAGAGCCTGGAAATGAAAGTAGAGATGTGTGCTCCCTGCTCCCAGTAGATGTAAGTCTACTCTCACCATACCTTTAGGGGGAGTGCCAAAGGACTGGATGGCTTAAATGCTCAGATACTGACGGAGGGACTTGACTCACTAAGAATTGTGATCTTAGTATAGCATGGCTACTTTCAAAGTTGCCTAGAACTATAGATAAGCACAAGTAATACTTGTACTGAGTAAAGCTAAGAAGGTAAGATAGTTTGGAAAGTTAATATTGAGAGAGACACTGGAATCTCCCTGTTGCTTCATATAGCTGCTAGGGGATTTGTAGTGACCTCACAAGTTTTCTATAAGAAGAAACAAATGAAAATGTGTGAAGTGCATATTGCAAAAACCTTGTGAACTGTAGTCATTCATGGAGCTTCGGGGATCATTTTGACAACCTCATTTTCCCTCGCTTCCTGGTGACTGTGGAGTGCTGTGGAGCTGGGGAGATGGCTAAAGAGCACCTGCTGCTATTTCAGAGGACGTACATTCATTTCCCAGCACTCACATTGTAACTCCAGCTCCAATGGATTTGACTCCTTTTTTCTTGTGGTACATATGCATAGATGAAGGCAAATGCTCAAACACATAAATTTAAGAAACTGTTTTCTTGAGACTAGCCTTGGAAAGGACAGAGCTTGATAACATCTAAAGCCAAGGAGAAGCAAGAATTCATACAAATAAAGAGGAAATTACCATTGAGGCGCCATGTAATGAGGGGTAGGTAGGTGGTCTGTGGTTAAGATTTGAAACATTGTAGTTGAATGGAGTGAGTCTAGGAACTAAAGGGTGAAATCTCACTTAGCCTCTGCTGTGGCCAACTAAGTAAGCAGTATGTGTTTTTTCTTCCCTTCCTCAGGGCTCTTAGACCTGGAGATCCTGGCTTCTGTGCCCGTGCAAGAGTCCCAATGCCATCAAACAAGGACTATGTTGTCAGGCCTAAGTGGAATGTAGAAATGGAGTCATCCAGGGTGAGTGAACAGAGAAGAGCAGGACCATTTGAATTGTTTTCCCTTTCTTTGTACTTAATGTTTATAGCAGTGAGGGTTTGATTCACAGAGATCTGTTTTGGGATCTCTTAGGTATTCATTCATTCACTTAAAGAATCATGAGAAATAGAATTCACCTGCTCTCTTGGATCCTCACCTCCCTTTCTCTCCATCTGCTTAAACAATTCTGTTGTGAAATTGTCACAGTAGACACTTTACCTGTCATCAATGAAGGTATTACACAAATGTTTTTCTTGGTAACCTTTTTCTCCCATCAAACTGCTCTTTCTAGCCTGGTATTTTTAAAAAGGGCCTAAGCCGATTGGAAAAACATAAGAGGCGCTTTGCAGAACAGAAGAGGCTCAGCAAAATGCACCGTGCTGTCAAGTTCAGCATTGAAGGCAACAGGATGCCCCTGTAGTCCTGGCCCTTCCAGAATGTGTATATAAGAGGTATTCCCAAGGAAGCATGAGCTGTGCATGGGCTTGAATTGCCAGCAGAGTGGAAACAAGTATGTGCTTTCTTAGGCAAAAAAAAAAAAAAAAAGCCTGGCCTGAAATCAGCTTCTGAAAAAAATAATCCTGGCCAGCATCCTGAGTCATTATAGCATTGAGGTCTCCTTCTATGTCAGTAATAATAGAGACTAATAGGTTGTTACTTTCCCAATAAATATTTTGTTTGTCCTGATACCGATTTTTATACAAAGAGCACACCCACACCGGACCCCAGGGTGTTTCTGTAGTACTGACTGTCCTGGAACTCATTGTATAGGCCAGGCCGGCCTTGAACTTGAAAGTCAACTGCCTCTGTGCTGGGAGTAAAGGCGTGTATCACCACTGCCCATATGAAAAAGCCTTTTTAATTTGGACCCAGAATCATAATCTACATTACAGATATACAAACTGCCTTGGTTTGTAGGAGCACAAGAAGTGACTTTTTCTTACAGTCACTGACATGATAGCATTCATCAAGAACTCATTATTTAACACCTTGTACTGGATATGTAGATATATTCTACAGGTATTCATCATCTGTCATAAGCCAACGTGACATTGAAGTCATAAGGGATATGTAACAGTCTTTGTGATTTATGTGAATATATATTTGTTTATTTCTGATTTTTTTGTAAAAAATACTTCTTTATTTTGGGGCTGGAGAGATGGCTCAGTGGTTAAGAGTTCAATTCCCAGCAACCACATGGTGGCTCACAACCATCTGCAGTGGGATCCGATGCCCTCTTCTGGTGTGTCTGAAGACAGTCAACAGTGTACTCACATACATAAAATAAATAAATCTTTAGAAAACAAAACTTCTTTATTTTTAAGAGGCAATATTTTGGCTGGCCTGAAACTTGCTATGTAGAGTATACTGGCCTCATCGCGTAGAGATCCGTCTGCCTCCTGTGAATGATGGGGCTCTAAAAAATAATAGTAAAATGGTGGCGGTATTCTTGTATAAAATTCTAAAATACAAGCATTACAGTTAAAATTAATATAACTTGTACTCTCGCTGGAAGTTAACCTTTTGGATTGTAGCTTTTTGCTCCTTTTTATGCATGCATGAACATTAGCCTTTTAAAAAAAAAAAATTGATCTGTAATGTGATCATACTCTTTTCTAACTTGAGTTTGAGAGTTTGGTTTTAATTTAATATGGCAAAATTCCATCTGACTCCCATTCTTAGTGATTTACTATGTGTATCATGTAGCTGTGCCCCTCCCCCCCCCCCCCCCGTTCGTTTAGCAAATGTTCCTTGCTAGTTTTCTAAAGGCTTTTTCCCCTCCGATAACACATTGTGACTTTCCTAATATCCAAAGGAATATTACAGAGTTGATGAATCAGGAACTGAAGGTCATTGGATTTGGCATGTGAGGTACTGGGTGACTGTGGTGAAACGTCAGTCATTGAGAAATTTGTGGACTAGATCTGTTCCATGAGCAGGAGCAGTCTGGCACTAGCCTGGGTGTGCTCCTGGTGCTAATGCCAAACAGTCTGGTCCTGGAGGGTTCAGACTGTTAAGGGAAGATCCTGGGAGTGGACAAAGAGAAATCCAGCTTGGTATGTAGGGCTTCAGGGAGTTGGGTAATTGTCAAGAGATTTGAGCAGTAAGGCTTCCACCAACTCACTGTACAAAATGAAAGGAAGCTTAGGAATGGGATGCTGGTGATAGAACTTTTTCTCGTCTGACAGTGAATTTTTATGCTGAGAATATTAGTGCCGAGTTTGAAATTGGGCTATTCCTAGAAAACTTGAAGAATGCCATAGAAAGTTTGTTCCTTGCCTAATGATCAACTAGCTTCATATTAGGGTGAAGCTATCTATGAATGGACTGAGAAGGTTCACAGTACAGAAGTTCTAGAGACTCTTGCTTACCCTCTTAGTGTTTCTGAGATTATAGCTTTGGAGGTAATTCAGTAGTAAATATTTGGTGAGAAGTAAAAGAAAAAAGCACCCGCCTTCTCTAATCTGTCATCATTTTTATTTATTTTTTTAGTCTTTTATTTATTTTTGACAATGTCCTGTGTGTATGCAGTGTAGCTTGGTCCTGTCTACTCACCCCCAGTATCTCCTCCCATATCCGTCTGGATATCCATGTACTTTTCCTACCTTCATATTTTCTCCTTGTATAGTTTCTTGAGTTTTGGGTTTTAATTTACATGTTTTTGTACATGTGCTTATATATCTCTGGGTTGATGTGCCATAGTGCACCAATGGATGTCAGAGTACAACTCCTAGTTGGTTCTCTGCTCTACCACTTAGGTTCTGGGAATCAAATTCAGGTTGTCAGACTTGGCAGAAAGTAACTTTACCTACTGAACCATATCACTATCTCCTATTTATTTATATATAGTTTTAGTAATTCATTGAATCCAGTTTGCGCTGTCTCCTGGCATGTTGGTTTAATCTTAGATAACCATAGCTGCAGTGAGCTCATGAACACAACTACAGCATTTCTCAGTATTCCTCCTGATCCTTTGGTCTTAAAATTTTTCAGACCTTCTTTCGCTGTGTTTCCTGAACCTTGGAGGATGTTGATACAGGTTCCCCATTTATGGCTGACAACTGAACAATCACTTATTCTCAGTATTTTGACTAATTGTGACTCACTACACTACCTGCTACCCACTATAGAAAGATGCTTCCTGATCAAGGCTGAGGATAGGACTGATGTATAACCGTGAATATATGACGTCACTTTGACAACATGACAGTAGAGCAACACAACAGTAGTAGGGTCCTAGGGCTTTTGGCCTCCCAAGCTATGGCTTTTAGTCAGGCTTACAGTACCAAGCATGAATTCTCTCCTGTAAAGCAAGCCTCAAATGTAACAAGAAAGTGGTTGGTTACATTCATGATAGTCATGCCATTTATTACCCCAGTGGACACATCTTGCTTGGCAAGTCAGTATTGTAGCATTCAATGTTGATGATGGGTAAAACCATCGAGAACTAGTTTTCCTTTTCCCCCACCACCTACTACCCTACTGCGGCCTACAGAACAATGTAGCCAGCAGGGAAGGTCACTCACTATCTTAGTCATTGCTCTTGTGCAGTAAAGAGATGTCATGACCCAGGCAGCTGTTAGAGAAGAAAGCAATTAAGGGCTTGCTTATAGTTTCAGAGGGTTAATGGGTCCACCATTATTATTAGCGTGGGGGGACATGATGGGAGCATGTGACACTCATGGCACTGGAGCTAAGAGTTGCATCCTGATCCACAGGCAGAGAAAGGAAGAGACTGGACCTGTCATGGACTTTTGAAACTTCAACTCCCCCCCCCCCCCCCCCAGTGACACACTTCCTCCAATAAGGTCAAACCTCCATCAAGGCCACACCTCCTAATTCTTTCAAACAGTCCCACTCCCTGGTGACTAAGCATTCAAATACATGAGGCTGTAGCTGCTATTCTCATTCAAGCTATCATAGTCACCATTCTTAATGTCTGAATCATTAGCTACAGTCAACAAGATCTCACACTGGGCTTTGACATCAGCAGCAGACTTTTTCAGATTCATTTTATAAAAGCTGTCCGTTCCTCTGAAACCACATCTTTGTAAGACATTCATTCTCTGAAATATTTTTAAATATTTGTTTTTAACAAAGCACAACAACAGAAAACCAACTTAAGCTTTTAACTGTAAAAGCAAGTGGAAATGTCCTGGTAGTATTAGTGACCACAGGTATAGTTTGCACAGGATTCCTGATACTGCTGAAGCAGAGCAGAGAAACTCACCCCAGCCAGCACCTCAGAGTTTGCCCGTGTTGGTTATGTTTAAAGTCTTTCTCTAATAACTTGTCTTTGGTTTTTGTTTTTTAATACCAGAATTGTTTGAAATTGTATGTCAGGTAATTACCCTCATATAGTCAGATGTCAGTGATGAGACTGGGAAGATTATAGTTTCTGTATTGACCCCCCCCCCCTTCTGTCATTTGGGAAGTTTCTATGAAATGTGGCAAAATTAAAACTAAAGCACAGACAATGACCAGTTAACTGTCACTGAGAGTGCAGTTTTTTTTTTTTTCCTAACACTTTGTTCTTGTCACCAAAGCATGTTCTGGTTATTGTTAAGTTTCAGGTTTCTGACTGCTAGATTTACATATTTTAATAATTTGTTCTTCAATTTTCCCCAATCTTAGTTTCAGGCAACCTCCAAGAAAGGTATCAGTCGACTGGATAAACAGATGAGAAAGTTCACAGATATCAGGAAAAAAAGCAGATCTGCACATGCAGTGAAAATCAGCATCGAGGGCAATAAAATGCCATTGTGACCTTGCCTGGGACGTGTGCCCCATCTCTAAAAAATGCACAGTGGACTATCGAGAAAGAAGATACTTTTAAATGTTTTAGTGTGTCTCTAAATGGTTCCATTTGTATCATCTGTTGCTATAGGACTAACATTTCTCTCTGTTGTATTTAAGACCAGTTGTCTGCTTTGTACAGAAGAGTACTACTCCTGCTTCTATCAACTGTACGTAATAAAATTTCATTATGGTTTTGGGGGGTTGTCTCATCATTGTCTTAGAGACTATTCTCTGTCAGAGATTCTAGATTCTTCTGATCTAGAGATCAAAAGCCAGTCCTTTTCAATACTTAAGTATGATATAATGAGGAATTTGTCTGGCCTTTGTCCCTGACAAAGGAATATCTCAAGCCTTTAGAATTCTTAAAATATCTTTGTTATACTCTTGATTTGGCTCATCGTAGGGCCAAAGTTCGCTCTAAGACTGGTCGGCAGAAATATGCTTAGCCTAGTCACATTGCCTGTTTGATTCATCAGTCATGCCTTTGTATTGAAGCCCCAGTAAAGAAAAGAACTCTGGAAGCCAGGTGCCTTGCACACCTATAATCCCAACATTTGGGAGACTGATGTCGAAATAAGAGAATCATGAGTTTGAGGCTAGCCTGGATTACATGGCAAGACTCTTAAATGCTCTGGATGTTACAACTATGTTGATGTGCCAGGAGAACAAAGGCATAGAAGCTCTGCACCACCTTCCATACTACTCCTGGATCTTCGTTGACCTGGTTGGCTTAATCTTTTCTAATAAGACAAGTCATAACTAGAATCTTTTATTGAAAGACAGTGCTTTCCCGAGTTCTGTGAGTCTTTCAGCAAATTTTTAAAGCAAGAAGTTCTTGGGAACTTGCCTCTTTACAGCTACCCTGGAATTTTCATGATCTAAAGATATCACTTGCAGCCCATGTCTGAATTTGGGGCATCTTGTGGAGGAAATCTGATTCCTAAAACCATCAATTCTTATACTAACATTGAGCATTTGGTATCAGAATTGAGTTGTATACAACTGTGTATGCCTATAATCTCAGCACGTTGGAGGCAGAGGCAGGAGTATTGGGAGCTCCCCCAACAGCCTGAGTTTTACTCAGACAGACCCTGTTCAAATAAAGATGGTATCTCAGTTGAGGATGAAATACAACAAGCATACTTTTTATTTCTCTTGCTTGAGATGTTTTATTTGTTTGTTGAAATCTAGGGAGTAGGACTGTGGGGAGAAAAGGTTAAACTCTTAAGGAAGTACAGATGTAATTGAAAATCACTCAGTTACCCTTTATAGTTTCCTACTCAGTTTTGAGACTTCTTAAAAATCATGAGAGATTTCTGTAGATCAAGAAAGTTTTGTCAGTAACTCAATCATTACTACTAATCCTCTTCTGGTACAAACTAGAGTCTTGATTATAAAACTAGAGTATTATTGGCCACAATGGCCTTTGGACAACTGGAGGAACATGGACTAAAACACCCCACAAGAACCTCTCAAGAGCCTGGTGTGGTGGCACACACCTTTAATCCTAGCACTTGGGAGGCAGAAGAAGGCTGATCTCTGAGTTCAAGGCCAGCCTGGTCTACAGAGTGAGTTCCAGGACAGCCAGGACTCCACAGAGCAGACCCTGTCTTTAAAAAGGGAGAGAGAGAGAGAGAAGAGCCTCTTAAAGCCCATTGGCATACTCAGAGCAAATGGAATACAAGCAGAACAACCTTACAAAGCAGCTGTTAAGCTCTAGGTGGTGGCAGACTACCTCTGGCTTTGTTTAATTGTCTAAAAACAATAAAAGCATCTGAAGAACTCAGAACAGTTCTGAACATGAAAAGCAAGGTTTTAAGAGTTATTTGCATTTTGGTGTCTTGGGATGAGCTCCACTTAGCACCGTGTTGTTTATGTGAGTAAACAGGTGATAAACCCATACCCTGGAGTTCAAGGAGATGGATTCTGCCCTACCTAAAGGGGGAAATGCTAATTTCTTTATAAATTACCTTTGCTGTGTGGGTATTTGGGGGTATCCCAAGCTTGACCCATTCATTGCCTTCATAATTTCCATTTAATTTCGAGAATACTAAAATTAGCTCCCATGTACCCGTCAACATTTTTCAGTGTGCCCCATTTTATTATGTTCTATACATGATTTCTTTTGCGGAACATGTGAGTATAGTTTACCAACAACCTTTCTAATTAAGCTCCATATCTAAGCATATTTCTCTTAGAAACATGTTTTTTATCTGGACAGTGCACACATTTAGTCCCCACACATGGGAAGAAGAGGCAGCTGGATCTCTTGAGTTTGAGACCATCCTGCTTTACTGATTAAGTTTTAGGTCAGCCAGGGCTACACAGAGAAACCCTGTCTGAGAATAAAAACAAACAACAACAAAAAAAACCTCCATGGTTTTTAGGGACTGGACAATGCAGCTCTGTTGGTAGAGTGCTTGCCTAGCATGCACTAAGCCTGGGTTTCATCCCCAGTACCACAGATACCTGGCCTGTCATTTTGTCAAACCAGCCTGGCTACATGACAAGTACAAAGCCAGCCTGGGCCACTTGTCTCAGGATTGGCCATATTAACTTTGACCTCTCATATGGAATGCTGGATAGTCATTCAGTGGCTTGGTTTTGTTAATACTTTTCATTTTGGCAAAAGATTTGTATCTTAACCACTTTAACTGTACAGTTTAGGTGCCTTGGCTGGGTTCAAGTTGTATAAGCCATCTCTAGAAATCTTCATCTTAAGAAACTTAGCTGTACTGGACATAGTAGTGCATGTCTTTATCCCAGCACCGAGCAGACAGAAGCAGGATAATGCTGAGTTCAGAGTCATCCTAGTCTGTGTAGCGAGCTCCAGGCCGGCTAAGACTACATAGATCCAGCCTCAAAGTAAACAACAGACACCTTAGCTCCTTCCACTAGCTCTTGACAACTTCATTCTGCTTTCTGCCTCTAATTTAGATTAGGAACCTGCTTTTTAACTTATTGTGGGTGGGGGCACATGTACTGTGGTATGCGTATGGAAAATCACAATTTTTTGGAGTTCCTGCCTTCCCCCTTTATTTGCTTGGATTCTAAGGATAAGGCAGGCTGCAGGACGAGCGGCAGCTTTGGCCACTTGAGCTGTCTTACCAGCCTGGTTCTAGGTATGGGTGTTATTGTTTTGTCAGATACATGGTTTACAAATAGTTTCATTCTTTTGACTCTGTTGAACATGTCCTTTGGTACAAAACTCATTTTCATTTTGATGTAATTTATTTCCTGTGCTGTTGATAACACCAAATCCAATATTATAAAACTTGCCCAGTGCTTTTTTAAAATGAATTTCATAGCTTTGGCTCTATGTGTTAAGTCTTTGATCCATTTTTGAGATAATTGTATGTTGTAAAAGGTCTACTTTTATCTTTTTTTTTTTTTTTTTTTGGTTTTCCGAGACAGGGTTTCACTGTGTAGCCCTGGCTGTCCTAGAACTCACTCTGTAGACCAGGCTGGCCTCAAACTCAGAAATCCACCTGCCTCTGCCTCCCAAGTGCTGGGATTAAAGGCGTGCGTCACCACTGCCCCGCATACTTTTATCCTTGTGAATATTGATATCCTTACACCATTTGTTGAAAGACTGCCCTTTTCTCATAGCTCTGGGATCCTTATCACAATTTATTTGATGGTGTGAGGGATTCTTCTGTGTTCTGCTCCAGTCCTTCCGTTTGTTCTGTTTTATCCTTATCCTGCTTTTGCTACTGGAGCTTTATAGTACATTTTGAAGTCAAGTGATGTGATTTTTCACTCTTCAATCTTGTTTTGGTTGTTGGGATTCCTTGAAATTAAGGGGAAAGTGTGTATGAATATGTGAATGCTTGTCCCACAGCTGCATGTGAAAGTCAGAGGGCAACTTTCAGGAGTAGAGTCTTCCCTGAGTTCTGTGGCTTGAACTCACACACTTTTAACTGGAGAACCATCTTGCTGGTCCCCTCCACTTTTCCATTTGATACTGTTTTGCCTCTGGGCCTCCTTGAGGTTTTGTATGACTTGTCTGTAGCCGTCAGTGGGTTTTTAATAGAGATGGTGTTACATCTGCCATTTGAGGAAGTACTGAGTTTTGGCAATGTAAACTCTTCTGGTTCTTAAAACAGAAATGCCTTTCCATTTAGAGTCCTTGGTTGAATTTATTCCTAAGTGTATTAGTTCCTTGTGATGTTGTTATACATTGTTTCATTTTCTTAATTTCCATTTAGGATCATTGTTCATGAACAAATGCAACTGGTAATTTTCCTCTTCCTTTCCGTTTGGATACCTCTCACTTCCTCCTCTTGCCTGATTGACAGAATTTCTAGTAGAGGGTTGAATAGTAGTGATGAAATGGGCATCCTTGTCTTGTTCTTAGAATTAAATGGAGAGCTTTGTCTTCACTGAGTATAAGGTATGGCTTTTGCGTTGTTGACCTTCCTTCTACTTTTAATTTATTGAGATTTTATTATGATAGAATATTGAATTTTATGAATTCATTTTTCTGTATCGCTTGAAATCACTGGTTTTTCTTCATCTTGATAGGGTATATTTCACTGATGTATATATGCATTTTTAAAAATTATATGGATGTACATATGCATGAATGTCTGTTCGTGCATACACGCACATTGGTATGGAGATCAAAGGACAACCCTGAGGCTCATTTCTCAGGCATCATCCACCTTGTTTTTAGAGTCAGAGTCTCTTGACTGTCCTGGAGCTCTCCAAATAGGCTTGGCTGCCTGGCCAATAAGGCCTAGGCACCTACCTGTCTCTGCCTCCCTAGTATTAGAAATATAAATGTACACCATCATACATGATTTTCCATAGATCCTGAGGCCCAAACACAAGTCTTCCTGTTTGCAAGGCAATCTACTTTGACCAACTAAGCTCACTCCAACCTATCAAATTTTTGTCATTGTTACTCTGTTAAATCATCCTAACATTCTGTCAGTGAATCTTTCTTGGTCATGACATAGTATCTAATACTTTTAGATACTTTTTGAAGAGCTTTATCTTTATTTTATATGTGAGATGTTTACCTACATGTATGTATGTGCACCACATGTGTGCCTGGTACACATAGAGACCATCAGAGGGCATTGGTCCCCTGGAACTAGAGTTAACAGGATTGTTGTCATCTGCCATGCAGGTGCTAGGAACTGAGCCTAGGATCCTCTGCAAGAACAACCAGTGCTCTTAACCACTGAGCCATCTGAGCCTACATAATTCTTTTAAAGTGTTGTTAAATTCTGTTGGCTAGTAATTTTTTTAATTTTACATTTAGTGTGTTTGTTTCAGAGGACACCTTGAGTCAATTCTACCATGTAGGTTTTGAGGGTCAAACTCAGGTTATCAGGCTTGACAGCTGAGCTATTTCCTTGGCTCATGTTAGGCTTTTTAGTTGTTATTTTGCTATTGTTTTCTTTCTTTCTTTTTTTTTTGGTTTTATAGCAGTGTGACCTTTTATGGTAGTTTTTTGTTTTTGTGGGTTTTGTTGTTGTTGTTTTTGGTTTTGGTTTTGTTTTGTATAAGGGTAATGCTGGTATTTTGGAAATGCTCTCTCTTTAAAAGTTTTCAGAATAATTTGTCAGAATTCATTTTAATTTGGCCAGGCATGGTGATGCATGCCTTAAGAGTTTTGAGTTTGAGGCCAGCCTGGTCTGTGTGGCAGTTCCAAGTCACCCAAGGCTATATGGTGAGAACCTGTCTACAAAATTAGAGGGGAGGAGATAGTGTTAGTTGTGTAGATGGTTGGTAGAATATACTGTAAAAGCTACCTGGACTGGGCTTTCCTTTGCTGGGAAGGGTTGATAGTAGATGTAATCTCACTACTTAGAGGTTTGCCTATTTAGATTAGTAATTCCTCATGAATCAAAGTTGGTGGGTTTTCTATTTTGTCTATTACCTAATGGTTATATTGATGAGGTACAGTTTATAGTGCTTTGTACTTTTCATTCATGGAAAACTGGCCATGATGTCCCCCACCCTTTTAAAGGTACATCACTATGTGTATTTATAGTCACTTTTGTGCAAGTGTGTGTACATATATATGGGGAGGGTGTGAAGTTAAGGTCTCATCTTTTATCTCTATTTTATTTATTGAATCAGTTTCTTAGTTGAATATAGAGCTCCTGACTGGCTGGCTAGTCGAGTTGCCCTAGGGATCCCCTATCTCTCTGCCACTTAAAAGCCCTGGGATTTACAGAGAGCCTAGCCTTTTCACTGTCCAGGTGGAATTCTAGGGATCTGAGCTCTGGCTTCCTGCTTGATTAGGAAGCACTTTATCTACTGAGCCATCTCCCCAGCCCATTGTCCCCATTTTGATTTTCTTCTTCCTTTCCTAGCCAATCTACACTTGATCTTAGCCAAAAGGCCAAGAAGTGATTCCTAGCCAATCTACCTGGATGTTTATCAGTTTTGAGATTAGAAAGACAAAGTCTTTGGGTTTGGGGTTTCTTTGTGGTTTTGGTTTTGTTTTGTTTGTTTTGTGGGGTTTTTTTTCCTCTGCTCTAATCTATCTACTTGTTCTTTTCCTTATTCATTGAAGAATAAAGTAGGCTGTTGAGGACCGGGCTGCATAGCTGTGAATTTGAGCATTGCTTTTGTCATATCACAATACATCTGGTATTTGGGGGGGGGGGGGTTGGGGTTGTTTTTTTTGTTTGTTTTTGGTTTTTTTTTTTTTGTTTTTCCATTTGTTTCAGAGAGTGTTCCAACTTTCCTGGTAACTTCTTCTTTCAACATTAGTTGTTTTAAAATGTCCTATTTATTTTACACACATTTGTAGGTTTTGTAATTTCCCTTAGTGTGTTAAAGTTCTTTGTGTCTCTGATGTATCCCCAAAAATGTGTTCCATGTGCACTTGAGAAAAATGTATATTCTGCTTATTGAGTAATGTGTTATGAGGTCCAAATAGTATGTGATGGTGTTCAAGTGTTCTTTTTCCTTGTTGGTCTGCCTTCTGTCTGTAACCCTAGAACAGTCTTATTTCTCCCATAGTTGTCTGTCAGTATTTCCTTCATAAATCTAGCAGTTTTACTTGGCATATCTTTGTTGATAATTGCTGTGTCTAATTGATGAATTAACCTTTATTTCATTACATTACATAATATCCTTTGTCTCTTAACCTGAATGCTACTTCCCTCTTTGAGTTACTATAGTTGCATGGGATATGTTTTTTATTCTATCAGTTTAGTGTATTTAGTTTTAAAGTGAGTCTCTTGTATACAATATGTAGTTGAACCCTATGTTTTAGATGTACTCTTCTAGGCTTTATCTTCTATTAAGGCATTAAATCCATTGACAAAGTGACTGCTGTTAACTATTAAAGGAAAGGGCTCACTGTTGCCATTTTGTTGTTTTCTGTCTTGCAGTTTTTGGTCCCTCATTTCTTCTTCTACTGTTTGTTTGCATGTGGTTGATATTTATAGTGGTTTGTGTGATTTACTTTAATTTCTTTTTGTGTATATTGTTTATGTGGTTTTTATGAGGCTTACATGAAAACATCCTAAAGTTTCAACGATCTAAGCTAGTAATTTCAATCATACACAAAGCTTCTTCTCTTTATGGCTGTTCCCCCCCTTTTTTACATTATCAATGTCAGAAATAACATGTGTGTCCAATAACAAGTTTATAACTTTTTATGCTTTTCTATTTTAAATACTGTTGAATAAAAAAACAGTTGTGAACCAAAATTACACTAATGCTGGTTCTTCTGTGTGGTTATTGCCATAGGAATGTTTTATGTTCTGAGGTTGCCTTGATGTGTCTAGTACCCTCTCTTTATGACTTGAAGGATTCCCTTCTGCATTTCTTACGAGGTATTAATGAACTCGCTTCCTCTGCTTTCTTCATTTCTCCCTCATCAAAAAAAAATATTATTGCATATGTATATCGTGTATGTATGTGTACACAAGGGTGCTACATTACATATGTAAAGGTCAGAGGACAACTTTGGAGAATTTGTTCTCTCCTACCTTTACGTGGTTTCTAGGGATTAAACTCGTTTTGTCAGGCTTGCACAGTGAACACACTACCTGCTCAGCCCAGCAGTATTTTACTGCTCTGTTTCAACAGTCCACATTTTTAAAGACCAGTTATTGTATGACAGAATTTTCCTGGGGAGCTGCAACATATACATGTCTACTTACTACAGACAGGGAGCCAATGACAGACTAAAGTATGGATACCACTCAAGTCCAGCTTATTAAACCAATGAGTTTTATTGGTGTTACTTACAGCAGGAGAAACGATTCAAAGACAGTTGCATCATCAAGGCCCACCCCAACATGGATGACACCTCACAAAAGCTGGAAACTTAATAGGTTAGAGAGTATCCTTACCAGATACTTCAGTTGGTCTAAGCCCCTTCCAGAAGTTCAGTCAATCAATACTTCCTCAAAGCAGCTGATTTGGTCTCAGAGTCTTCTTTGCATCTTGGCTTCTCTGAGTCACCTTTGCTCGTCTGAGAGCTATTCTCAGCCTACTTACTATATGTCTGGAATGGAGGGGCCTAGTGAATCTGGTCAATGTCAGGGATTTCCTTAAACTATTTTGAATTAGTTACTTTCTGTTTTAAGGAGCTTCCCTGGGAGATGGAATGTGTCAATCTCAGAGGAAACTTATACACTATACCCATTAAGTCTGGGGCATTTAAATACTTGGTCTGCAGTTGGTGGCTGCTGGTAGAAGAGTAAGGATTGTGACCTTGCTGGAAGAATATTACTGGAGGTTGGCTTTGAGCTTTCAAAAGACTCACGCCATTTAGAGTTATCACCGGCTGTTTCCTGCTTGTTCGAGATGTGCGCTTACAGCTGCTGCTCCTGTTTGCCACCTGCTACCTTCACTATGCCAGCGTGGACTCCAACCCTCCAACGTAAGCCCCAAATAAGCCTCCTATAAGTTGCCTTGGTTATAGTGTTTCATCACACAATAGAAAAGTAACTAATATAGAAATTGCTACCACAAGTGGGCTATTAGCTGTGACAGACCTGACCATGTGGTTTGGGGGACAATATGGCTTTGGAACTTTGAACTAGAAAAGCTGTTGGATGCTGTAAAGCAGAGCTTAATGGGCCATTCTAATAGGAGCTTGCAAGACAGTACTAAGAGCAGCATGAACTGTGGAGGCCCAACTCAAGAGTTTTCAGAGGGAAACAATGTAAGCAAATGCTCTGGAGACCATTGTTACGATATTTGGCAGAAAATATGGTGGTTTTCTGCCCTTCTCTTAAGAATTTGCCTGAGGTTAAATTTAAAAATAGTAGACTAACTTCTGTGGCAGAGGAGATTTCAAGCCAGCCTAATGCCAATTCTTTTGTGTAGTTATTAGGAATTATTCATTTTATTTTATTTTTGCAGGTCTACACTGAAGAAAAGCAAATAGGGCAGAAAGAAATACAAAACTTAGAGTTTGGACAGGAAACAGACACTGGCAAGGTTAATGTTAAAGCCAAGGTTTGTGCTGGAGGACAGACTGTTAAGGGAGGCCAGACCTGCGTTGAAATGAACTGATGGATGCCCTCGGGGCAAGAGTCCTCCCAGCCAAACTTCCGCTTGTGAAAAAGGAAAGGAAAAGGCCTAAGGAATTAACAAAAACTGTTAGGAAAAATGACTCAAGAGAAGCAGGATTCATGCCAGTTGGTAGCTGAACCCTGGCAGTGTCATCCAACCAGTTCTGACTTTAAAGTCATAATTGATGTGCATGTAAAGGGATTGTGGGACCTTTCTCTACAGTTAAGGAGGCCAGGCATGTGGAAGTAAATTCTGGGTTCCACTGAAGCCTCCAAGATTTTAGAGATTTCAGAGTTGTGGGATATCTGCCAAGGAGAGCTGCATACAAGAAATGGAACCACCCTGAGAGAAAAAAGAGAGGAGAGAGAGATAGGTCGATCGATCTATCTTACAGGTGGCAAAGTCAGAAGGGGAGGGCCATCTAAGTCCTTTGACATCAGACATGGAGCTACAGGATTTGGAGGTTTGCCCTGCTGTGTTTGGGCCTTGTGTATGTGCAGTATTTACTCACTATTCTTTGATTCCTCAGTTTTGTGAATGGCAATAAATATTCTGTGCCATTGTATGTTGGAAGTATGTAACTTGCTTTTGACTTTGCAGGGTCTTCCAATTAAAAGATTGCCTTGAGTGTCCGAAAGTTTGGACTCTATTAAGCTGTCTTGAGACTGGAAGACAGGGGGTACTTTTGATATTGGACTAAATGCATTTTGCATTGTAATATGGCCATAAGCCTGTGTGAGCCAGGGAATGTGATGGTTTGAATGAGATGCCCCACCCCCTAAGTTTAAGGCATTTGAGTATTTGGTCCCCAGTTGGTGCCTCTCTCTGGATGGTTAGGAAGTATATGGCCTTCCTGGAAGAAGTATAGTACTGGGAGGTGGCTTTGAGGTTTCAGAAGGTTCATGCCACTATGAACTAGCTCTCTCTTTTTCCTTCTTGTAGATCAAGATGTGAGCCCCCAGTTGCTGCTCCTGTTTGCCACCTGACACCTTTACTCTGCCACTGTGGACTCCAACCCTCTGGAGCCGTAAGCCCAAATAAACTCTTGGCCTTTATCACATCGATAAAAAAGCAATGATATAGACACCAATCTTCACTTAACAATGAGGATTTCTTGTAATACAGAATTCAGTACTCCTGGTTTGAGAGTCAAGAGAGGGATAATCACCTGCCCACTGAGTTTGCAGGAAGCATGATTTTTTTTTTCTTTTTTTCCTTTTTTTGGTTTTTTCGAGACAGGGTTTCTCTGTGTAGCCCTGGCTGTCCCAGAACTCACTCTGTAGACCAGGCTGGCCTCGAACTCAGAAATCTGCCTGCCTCTGCCTCCCAAGTGCTGGGATTAAAAGCGTGTGCCACCACTGCCCAGCAGGAAGCATGATTTCTAATTCTTTTTGGTGCACATTTCATAAGCAGTAAGAAGGGTTTTGACTAGAAATAATGTGGAAATAGTTTTTTCAGAGAAGTTTTATAGTAAGACCATCAGAGGCTAGTGGGTCAGTAAGTAGTACTGGTCTTTTGGATGATATCCAGTGTAGTAATACACAACTATACTAAGACTTTTTGAAAGCTAAGTCAAGGAAGAAGCCAGGCCAGACCAGAAGTGTGAACTCCTGGGTATCCTAGAATACACTGCATGGACCAGGCTGGCCCCAAACTCAGATCCTTCTGCTTCTGCCTCCTGAGTGCTAGAATTAAAGGCATGTACCCCAACACCCTGTGTGACTGACAGTTTTTATTTGAAAGCCTATTTCATGTAAAACCTATAGCATGCACTACCAGACCCAGCAGTACAGATCCTTAAGTTTGATCCCCAGCACTGTATAAAGCAGGTATAATTAAAAGTTTGTTTCTAGGCTAGTCATGGTGGCACACACCAATCCCAGCACTCAGGAGTCAGAGGCAGGTGGATCTCTGTGAATTCAAGGTCAGCCTGGTCTACAAAGTGAGTCCAGGACAGCCAGAGCTATACAGAGAAACCCTGTCTTGGGGGTGGGGAGTTTGTTTTAGCCTGGTAGTGGTGGTACATGCTTTTAATCCTAGTACTCGGGAGGCAGAGGCAGGCAGATCTCTGAATTCCAGGCCAGTGTACAGAAGTGAGTTCCAAGATATCCAGGGCTTCACAGAGAAACCCTGCCTTGAAAAACAGCAGCAACAACGAAGGTTTTTTGTTTTGTTTTGTTTTGTTTTTTGTTTTTTTTTTTAATGTGTGGACTTCCTAAAGCTATAGGTATGGCTGTGTGAGAACGTTCTGCTCATCAGGGCGTGTTTAGCCTTGATTGGGGAACAGTAGGGTGAAGCTTGAGATGGAGTTAGCTAAACCAGGACAAAAAAGTTATTTGGGCAGTTCACCTTACAGTTTCCCATTAGCCCAGCAGTTTTTATACAAATTGAAGTTAGCAAAAGAATGTATGCAAGTTCATATAAGTAATAAAAACATCTAAACTGTCAGTGTCTTGATAGCACTAATAAATTCCACCGGAGAATTAATCCTAAGCATTTGGTGTTTTTATTAGCATATATTAGTTAAACATAGTTGGTTTTCATCACGACATTTTACATGTGTATGTAATGCATTTGATCAGACCCACCTTTACCGTTGTACTTCCTGAATCTTCCGTTCTTGCTCCATTTTGATAAACACCATATTTATAAATTTTGTAACAATATTTGGCTTAAAACTTACAAGAAGAAGCTTATAACTAATCTATACATAGGAATTTTAATTTGCTATAGCATACTATGTATGCGATTCAGTCCTTGTGTAGAATATACTGTACTTGTAACTTGAATTCAACTCTTGCTTTAAAAAAATAGATCTACTAGGAAAACATGATTTAAACATATGTATCTGGAGCCGTGGATCCCTCCCTGTACATTCCTTGGTTGGTGGTCTAATCCCTGGGAGCACTGGCTGGTCCGGCCAGCCGATGTTGATCTTCACTATGGAGTTGCAACCCCCCACACACACACATACACTCCTCCAGTCCTTCAGCCAGCTCCCCCACAATGGTCCCTGAGCTCAGTCTGATGGCTGGCTCCAAGCGTCCACATCTGCATTGCTCAGTTGCTGGCTGACCTCCTAAGGAGCAGCCACACCAGGTTCCTGTCAGCAAGCACCTCTTGGCAACAGCAACAGTGTTGGGTCTGGTGTCCGCAGACAGGATCGATCCCCAGGAAGGGCAGTTTCCGGATGGCCCTTCCTTCAGTCTCTGTTCCATTTTTTGTCCCTGTTCTTTCTTTGGGCAGGAACATTTCTAGGTTAACAACTCTGAGATGGGTGGGTGGTCCATCCCTCAACCGGGGACCAGGTCTATCTGCTGGAGGTGGTCCATCCCTCAACCGGGGACCAGGTCTATCTGCTGGAGGTGGTCTCTCTAGATTCTATCTCCCCTTCTCTTCGTATTTTTGGCTAAAGTCATCCCCGTTGGGTCCTGGGAGCCTCTTGTTTCCCTGACATCTAGGACCCTCCAGTAGCTATCACCAGTTTCTCATCACACACTTAGAAAGTGTTTTAAGATGTGTAAGTCATAAAGGTCTAAGAAAGTGTGTGTAGATGTAAGTCATAAAGGCATAAGAAAGCATTTAAGATATATGTAAGAATGAAAACTGTTTCAGATTTCTTTCCCCTCCATGCTATTTTTGTATTAAGACTTCAAAAGTTTAGAGTTTTAATATTAACCAATGGAATTCTGATAAGCTATTAATCTAGCCCTGGTAAAATACTGACTAGTATTATAGTCATAAGCTCAAGATTTTAAATTTTCTTCGGTTGTCTTCTAAATAGAGCCTTGAAAGTGCTTCTCATTATGTTTAAGAAAAAAATCTATTTAATCTATATATACCCAGTGTTCTGGATAAAGGAAAGCGTGTTAATGCTTTCCCAAAATCATTTTAGGGTCCCAAGCTTTTTCAGTATGTCTCAAAGGTGTAAATCTGCTGCTCTTTCTACAATTTGAATTTCAATTCAGATTACAAACAGTGGTAATGCTAATATATCTAAAACTTAATCCTCTTTTGTAAACTTAAAAAAATTCTTGTAAGCTTCAGGGTATGGCCATGGATCCTTTTCTCACAGGTCAAATGGGCCTCAGATAAGTACTATCAACCAACAGCCTGTTTCCCTTCTGCCCATTTCTGAGGGTGGGATCTCTTCCCCTTTCTCTGGTTTTGGGACTCCCTTCCCCCAGCTACCAGGACCATGGGCCTAAAAGTTTTAAATATAAACCTAAGAAAAATTTTCCCCAAACTCCTTAACTTGACCTTCTGTTCCTGATATCTATATCTATATCTATATCTATATCTGTCTGTCTATCTATCTATCTTGATTTCTAATCAGTGGAAGACTGCAAACTGCCCCAACTGCTGTCTTCCTGTCCATAAATTATTGTATTGCCCCTTATTTATTATCAAGAAAAGGCTGTGATGTTAAGTTTCAAACATAGAACAAGCAGCTGAGGTGCCTATTTAATATTTCAAAGCAGGCCTGGACTCCAGGTTCTCCCGAATCCCTTAGTCCATACCTGTTACAGGATGTGGCTGGCATTACAGGATGTGGCTGGCATACCGTACCATCTCCCCTGAACTCTCTCCCAGAGGCTGTTCCCTATGTAATTCAGACATGTTGGTTGCCTGCTCATCTCTTTTACTACTTTTGAGCCTTTGGCCTCCTGGCTTCTGTACTTGGTTCCTCTCTTTCTCCTTCTCTTTCCCTCTTTCCCACAGGGTTCACAGTCATGACCACTCTGGTCTCTCCCAGCTGTGTCTGCCTCTGGCTATGCTCTCTCACAGATCTATAAATAAACTTTCTCTTCCACCACACCTAGGAGCAATCATGTTCATTCCTTTTTAGTTACTTTTTTCATTCACTGACCACAGGACAAATATCAGCCAATACATCTAGTACCAGTCAAAATCACTTCCAGGTTACAAAGGTTGGTAATATTTTTTATGTAAATTGACTCATTTGTTGCAAGCTAGGCAAGAATCAGATGGTAGCACTTCTACTGGTCTTTCAGTTCCTTGAGTCTTCTGATGGCAAACTTCATTGTGATGACAGAATGGTGTTGGAGGTCCAGGCCCTGCCAGCCACTCTTTTCATGTAGGAACTGCAGTTGCTAGATGCCAATGGCTCTTCTCTTCATCTTGATCTTGCCAAAGAAGGAGCAAGAGTACTTGGCTGGCTGGCTGGCTGGCTGGCTGATTTCAATTTTTTTCACCATTTTCCAGAGGGAGGTACTATAGTGGGTCCCATATTTTGCTATGATCCCTATATTCTTGGTGCCTTTAGCCATGTTTCAGATAAGTCCAAGCCCCAAAAGGAAGAGACACACTGCACATGCACTAGTTATTCTTATTGACAACTAACCTTTACCAATTGGGAAAGAAAAATTATTTTCAAATGAAGAAAGGCTGAAAAATAAACATGTTGCTCTGGCTTTAAACCTGATTTGTTTGTTTGTTTTCTCTATTTTTTAATCAATAAAGTATATTTTCCCCACTTTTTCTAGTTGGGGAGTGTCTGTTCTCCGGTTGGATTCAGCGGCTGACAAATATGAAACCATTTCACTATACTGAAGCATAGGAGAGCTAGTTCATCCTGGTATCCCTAACTGGGAGAAAAAGCAGCTGTTGTTAAGTCAGTGGGCACAGGTGAGGATACACTGTGCAGGGTCTCACTCCCTTCCAGACCTTTGTTCCTTCTGTACATCCTTCAGCCTCTGTGTGCTTGCTTGTGTCTGTTCCCCAGAGAGGCCATTTCCTCACTGGAAATTTGTACCTTTCTTCCCCTAACACTGCTAGGAAGAGGCTCAAGGCCATAGCAACTCCTCAGGGCCTGCATAGCCCCAGTACCCGTGAGAACTGTCCTCTCTGTCGTTCACATACAGTTCCATGCTGCCTCTCCATGTTCCCAAGCTGGTCTGAATTCTTGAGTGATGGGTGGTCTCTGCTCCTTTCATATAGGCTATAGGAAGGATATAAGGAGGGGATAGAGTTGCCTGGATGAAATGATCAAATGCTTTAAAGAACAGGGACAAGGGACTAAAGACATGGCTCAGCAGTTAAGAGCACTTGCTCGGCCGAGCAGTGGTGGCGCATGCCTTCAATCCCAGCACTTGGGAGGCAGAGGCAGGTGGATTTCTGAGTTCGAGGCCAGCCTGGTCTACAGAGTGAGTTCCAGGACAGCCAGGGCTACACAGAGAAACCCTGTTTCGAAAAACAAAAAACAAACAAACAAACAAAAAAAAAGCACTTGCTCTTGCAGAGAACTCAGGTTGGGATCCTAGTACCTACATGGCAGCTCAACGATTGCCGTAATTCCAGTTCTAGGGCACCCTATGCCCTCTTCTGGCCTCTGCAAGCACCAAGAATTTATGGAGTACACAGACTTACATGCAGCCCCTCACATATATATAAAGAATTATTATTGAGTTGGAAAGTGGTTGAGATTGTCTATCGTTCTTGCCAAAAATTTGAATTTGGATTTCTGCATCCGTGTCTGGCAGCACAGAGGCAGGGTCTCACTATGTCACCCTGGTAGCCTGCAATTTGCTGTGTAGATTGAGCTGGCCTTCAGCTCAGTGTTTTATCAGCCTTTGCCTCTTGAGTGTTGGAATTAAAGGCATGCACCATCATACTTTGCTAAAACTTTAAAAAAAAAAAATCCTTACTATTGTATGAATATATGATGCATATGTACAGTCAGAGCTGATTTTACCCTTTACTTGGGTTCTGGGGAGCAAACTCTGTTAGGCTTAATGGCAAGCACTTTTGAGTAACTGAGGCATCTCTCAGGCCTGAAAGTGTTGTATGAGACAGGGCCTCACTATGGAGTCCTGGCTGGCCTGGAGCTCATAATGTAGATCAGGATGGGCTTGAACTTGGAGATCTTTCTCGGCCTTCTACGTGCTATAATTAAAGATGTGTAAGACCAAGCCAGCTAATGAAAGAAAGGGCTGGAGAAGTTGACAAAACGCTTGCTGTACATGGGTGAGGACCGAAGTTTAGAGTTCAGCTTCATTAGTATCTGGATACCTGACAGTAACCTCTGGCCTTTGCATACACATGCACACAGTGGCTTGTGTGCACTCACATTTTAGAACACATGTACACTCAGAAGTATTGTTCCCTTTGCTACTGAACTATTGAAACAATGGACTCCAAAGACTTATTTCCTCAGGAGTCCCATGGTGAAGAATGGGAAAATCTAAAAACCTAGGTACTGGCCAGAGGAAAAACTTGCCTGCCTGCTAGAAAGAGATTTTGTCCAGTTCTGACAACATACCTGACTACCTTGCAGAACAGAGCTGAGCTGAATGAAAATGATGGACCAGCCTGACTCCATCTTAAGATTAAAAGCCACCTGGTTACAAGGTCAAAATAAGCTTATTCCTGTTTCCTATAAAATTTGAGTTTGACCACATCTTGACTAATTTTCTGGAATTTGACATCTTCCACATCCTATACCCTAATCTCCATCCTGATAAGATGTGTTCTGAAAATTATTTTGAAATGTTCTGCCAAGTTCCTACATAACCAGAAACCCTTGAAAACCCCATAGCCTTGCAGTTTGGGGGTTAATATAAACCCTACCTCAATATTTGATGCTATTTTCTCAATCCCTGCTTTAGGGAGATAGGCCTGTCTGATAGAAAATAAAGCTTTCGGTGAAACCCAGCAGGAAATTCCTTTGACAAGCATCTTATAGCAATGACCTTCCCAGGTATGGATAGCTACTTTTAGAATGATTTTTGTGTTTGTTTTTGTAGTGAGTTCTCATGTAGCCAAGGCTGACCTTGAGCTTTCTGTGTAGCTGAGGCTAGGCTTGGACTCGTGGTCCTCCTCCTCCTACCTCCTGAGTGCTGGACATGTAGCTGAGACTAGGCTTGAACTCCTGGTCCTCCTCCTACCTTCTGAGTGCTGGGATTACAAGCATGTGCCCACCATGCCTGGCTAATTCTGTTTTTAAAGGTTTTATTTTTAAGAAATCATGTGTGTGTCTGTGCTGTGAGTGCAGGTGCTCATGGAAACCAGAAGAGAGCATAAAATCCTCTGGAGCTGGTGTTATAGGCATGAAGGACCTGCCCAACGTAGATATTGAAACTGAACTCAGGGCCTCTGGAAGAGCAGCACACACTCAACCCCTGAGCCATTTCTCTAGCCCCCTAAGTATGTATTAGATGAAAATAAAGCCTGTTGGTGACCCAGGATGCAAAGATTTCTTAAATGGGACACAAAAGGTTCTATGAAGAAAATAAAACCTAAACCTGCTATTAAGAATTCTGCTCGTGAGAATCCACAGAATGGGATTAGATAAAAGAACTACATCCAGCTAGATTTTCAAAGATCCTGTCAATGATTTTTCAAAATATATAAAACTAGGCAGTATTACAGCCTCTAAATAGAGGAGACAGAGGCTATGACGGCCAACCCCAGTTGCCCAGGTGGCTACATCTAGAGCTAAAACCTGAACAGTCGGGCACACCAGTGAGGAATTTCCTTGATTGGATCACGTGAGGTGGGAAGACCCTCCCAAAATCTGGTCCACAACTCCTGGTGGCATCACACACAAAAGGACACCAGAGAAGTACGTTTTTGCTTTTGTGCCCTCTTTCTCTCAGCCTTTCGCAGTGTGTTCATTTCTCTTGCTGCTCACATTCCTTTGCTGCTGTTAGAGCCTACTTCTATGGGATTAGACTGAAGACCAGCAGTTAGGAATCTCTTAGGGCTGTAGTACCACATTGGGATTGGTAAGCCATTCAGACTTCTGGATGAGCAACTACTGGATTCCTGGTCTTTTCCATCGGGAATCAAGCATTGATGGACTGCTCTAATCACAGCCTGTAAGCCACACTGATAATTATGCATACATTTTATGCACTTACCTTCTAATATGCATATGTCTATACATTCTAGTATCAGTTCTGTTCCTTTAGAGAACACTGACTAATAAAGAGATCTTGGTTAAGCATTTCACAGAAGAGGACATTTAAGAGAAGAAACCAAGCGCCCAACATGTCAGTTGTGCTTGAGAGAAGAACCCAAAGCGCCCAACATGTCAGTTGTGCTTGTGCAGGCTGTACTCTAGCATCTCCCCTTTTTCTCAAACACAGACTACCCTTAGGGTGACTGATCTTGTAAAGTTTGCTGGTCTTACATGATAGTAGGTTATAAGACTGCCATTTCTGCTAAATGACTAGGACAACTGTGAGACACATATGTTAAAAATAGACCCTACCTACATGGAGGCAGAAAAAGTATAATCTTGTGGTTTTTTTCTTTATAAGCCTTGGGCTGATGATAAACTAGGGGCTACAGCAGATCTGTTGCCATGGCAGCAATGGAGTCTTCTGCCCTGTTGCTACAACAGGGGACTCTGGGTAATAGAACGTTCAGGTCTGTTACCATGACAGCAATGGATGCTCAGTAATTCACAATTTGGGTCTGTTGCCATGACAGTAAGTGACACTGGATAATCAAGTATAGTTAGGGGCCAAGGCTTGGGGGCACTCTCGGGCAGGCCTGGCCCCAATCTGAATGCCAGTACCCAAAAACAAAAGGCCTCCTCTCATTAAAAGCTATTTCTGGTCATGGTGAATCTCTTGAGTGAGCTGAGACCCATCTTTTTTTTTTTTTAAAGTGTTTTGAGACAGAGGCTATTTACATAGCCCTGGCTGTTCTGAAACTCAGTATGTAGAACAAGGTGGCCTTGAAGTCACAGAGGTCTGTTTGTTGCTGCCTCCCTAATCCTGGTTTTAAAGGTGTACACCGTTAAGCATCAAGCCCAGTGAAATACACATCTTGATGGGCTATCAGGGATATGCAGATAAGACCTAAGAGTGATCTACACACAACTAAAGCAAAGCTTGGGCTGACAAGGATGCCAGGCAGAATTCTCAGGAGTCTGCCAAAGAAAAACATAGGTACCCGGATGACCTGAGAGCCCCACAGATAGCTCAGAGGACAGCTATAGAAGGCTACGATACAGCCGCAGTTCCTGCTCTACAGCTCACATCTCAAACACCTGTTCCTGAGCTGTTTCACTGTTGGAGAGGTGGGGCCTCACTGGTGGAAGTGACTCACTAGAGGTGGGATTTGGAAAGTTGTAGATTGTCCTCTGCATTTTGGTCTGTTGTGATGTGAAGAGCCTCTGCCACATGCTCGTACTGTCATAAATAATGCCACGCCTGTTCCCGTCATGGTGGACTGAAATAGTCTGAAACCCTGAGCCAGAATCAATCTTCTCTCCCGTACATATGATCAAGTACATCCAGTGTAGTTGATTCAAACAAACTTGTTTATGGTGAGAGCGTGGCGTGTTATTTCCCAAGAACTACAGCTCCCAGCATTCTGGGAAGTTACCTTGTTCTTGGGTAAGTGGGCATTACAGGTTAACTCTGGCTCTTACATTATGAGGAGAATAGAACAGAATCTTCTGGTAAGATTTCTTCCCTACCTCTGCCCATTGGTGCCTAGCAACCTGATGGTCCTGTACTACAGGTCTCCTCCAGGCGGACCTAGAATCTGCCTTTTCCAGAAACCTCCTGAGGGCTGGTCTTGGCCTTTCAAAACAGAACCCTGGAGTTGGAGGGCTCTGCTCCTGTGTTTCTGCTCAGATGGAAGGGTATCCTGGGACTCAGAAACCCGGGAACCATACAGCTCTGAGGGGAAAAGGTATCCTAGTGGAAGGGCATTCTGAAATACCAGAGCCCAGGAACCACATAGCGCTGAGGTTGCCTCCTTAGCAGAGGCATTGTAGCTCCCAGGGGAGGGTAGCTCCAGCTGAGCTGAGGAGCTCAGGAGCCTCAGCTCAGCTCCTGCCTTTGGTACTTCTCTTCTTCTCTTTGCTTCTTTTCTTCTTGGCTTCTTCCACCAAGAGTCACATGAGGCAGGAAATATCATGAAAGAGATTTATTGCTGGGTCCAGGGTGGAGAGGGATGAATCCAGAGGTAGCTGCCCTTTGTTCCTGGGAGTGGACAGCAGGGAACTGGACAAAACAACAGTGCTTATATAGGATTTCTGAGAAGGCAGAGCTTCTCAGGGCAGAGATTTCCAGAGTGAGGATTGGTGAGATTTCAAGTCCTGAGCTTGGGGAAGCTCAGAGATTGGTGGGTTTTTCTGTTCAGGGACTGGTGGCTTTTTTCACCCCCTTTTCCCTGCTTCAGGCCCATGAGTTAGGGTGGGAAGTCTCTCATGACCACAGCTGGCTTTTACCGAGGTGCCAGCCCTGTGGGGCTGTTGCAGGGAGGGGAGGGATGAGAGGCTTGAGAGGAGGTGCTGCCACTGTGGATAGCACATATGGGACAGCTCCTGCAGTGGTGTTTCAGGAAAGCTGTAGGCTGAGGCCAAAGAGGTGTCGCCACTGTGGACAGCTCCTGAGGGGCAGCTGTGATGGGAAAGGCAGTGCTGCAACCTGTGACTGCTGCAGACCTAGATGTAGTGGTGCCAGCCAATTTGACAGGATCCGCCATTTTGCACAGCTCCTGTGGGACATTTTCCTGCTGGGTGGGAGTGGGGGCATAGGCTGGGGCGAGAAGGAGGGGCCTGCCTCCTTTTTGACAGCTTTTGTGGGCTTTTGTGGTGTGCCGCTCAGGAACTATAGGTCCTCCCACTCCTGTTGAAATTAGACCATGAAGACTTGCCTATCACTTTTGTAAGTCTTACAGATGTAGGGCCCACAGTCCCAAGCACTCTTCACCTCTCAAGCCTTGGATTGTGAGACTCAGTGTTTGAGGTTGCCAATCTCCTGCCTTAGGTGGGTCAGATCCTTGGAGTAAGAGTGTTGGACAATAGGCTGATTTCTTTTTACAAAATCTTGTCATCCATGGCTCCTGATTATGATAGAAACCAGTGGCTGAGTGGTGGGCCTGAACTGTCCCAATGTAGGTAGAGAGGAAGGCGAGGCTTGGGAAAGTCATGGTGTCCACACCTCATGACCTTGCCTGGGATTTGGAATCAGTTCTTTTGCTCCCATGCTTCCATTCCTGGTGGTTGTACAGTATTTCTGTGACGGGGTGTGTTCCAGCTCTTCCATTCAGTGTGCAGTGTGTTCATGCTACCCACTAAGTGGCAGGCCATATGTCTGTCCTAACCCAGGGAAGTGAGGCTCAGACCTCATATCCCATCTGAATATCCTTGTCTGCCCTACTTATCTGATGTCAAACAAGATCACTGAGAATGATTTCATCCTGCCCTACATTGCCTTCAAGCACAACCTGTGTAAGTGGGGCTGCCTGCAGGGTGGGCAGGCATGGGGGTTAACTTCAGTGGGGGTGCTGGCCCATGCCTGTAATCCCAGCATGCAGGTGATGGAAATAGGATCAGAAGATCATCCCCAGCAACATAGCAAGTAGGGGCCATCCTGGGCTAAAAGACACCCTCTACAAAAATAAAAACAATTATTTAACTCTTCTGCTGCTGTTCTGATTTTCTCTATCCTTGTTGATTTTGTTTCACATAACTAGTGATTCACTCAGAAACACTAACATGGATAACAGAGGCTCATGAATCGCCTGTTTGCACTTCTACTTGTTGTGACCCTGTCTTTTGAGGTTGCTAACTATCTTACAACTTGGTGAATGTTGAGATTCAGAATGTCCATCTGTCTGTGGTACTGATAGGTCACTACCCAAACAGTAGCCTTCTGATTTGGTTGTTTACATTTTTCATGTATGCAGGGATGTGTGCTATATGATAGTGCAGACACCTGTGGTATGTGTGTGGGTGTAGTGAGCAGTTGGCATCCAAGCTTAGTGTTAGGTGAACGGGCTAACAAACAGCAATTCCAGGACATTCAGGTCTTGTTTTTCATTAGTTCATCTATTTATCTATCTATTTACTAATTACTTATTCATTTGTTCACTCACTGGTTTGTTTATGGTTTTGGTTTTGGTTTGTTGTTGTTATTATTGTTGTTGTTTTGAGACAGGCTTCTCTGTATAGCCCTCACTGTTCTGGAACTCACAAGCTAGTCCACAAGCCTTCAGACAGGAGAGGAGGAGGAGGAGGAGGAGAAGGAGGAGGAGGAGGAGGAGGAGGAGAAAGAGGAGGAGAGCACTGGAGAAAGGGCCAGAGCAGTGAGTGTACAGGTCCCAGTTGTCCCACCAATCACCTCTGTTGAGTGACACACTTTTCCTGGAAAGACACATCTACACATACACACCAACTCGCCCTAGAAAGGGAGCCCACAACAGTCAAAAAGATCAGCTGCACCAATCCAGTTTGGTTAGGACAGTATTTTCTTGACAGTTCTATTGGTGAGGTGATACACGTAGCAAGGGTAAGTCACGGGGACTGTCACCTGCAGGCGGCTCTGCAGTCAGAATGTCCTTCTCTTTCTGAAGTTTGGCTAGTCATTTGCCACCGCACCCCCACCTAGCTGTCCCTGCTAGAGTGTGCTTCTTTTTATACTGTAGGCTTGGGTGAGTGCAAATTGCTCCCACACTGGGAACTAGTCCCATTGTATTTGCCCCATTCACACTGGCCACCTCTTCCATTGGCTAGGAGTCTTCCTCCCTGGCTGAGCGTCTCCATCCTCTCCCTTCCCTCGCCCTCTCCCCACATAGCCCAGCTTAGTCTGGTCACGTCCACG
>JADRCH010000105.1:5041022-5060945 GCA_019843965.1 Rhynchomys soricoides | reverse complement strand
CTTTCCCTTCCGTCACACCTAGGACCGGTCCTGTCTTTTCCTTCCCCTTTACTTCTCTTTTCTTTTTCTTCCTTTCTTTTTTTATTCATCTGGTGCCTTACCAATGGCTCCACCACTGAAGAAAATGTCTTCTCCTGAAGCAACAATTAACTGCCTACAGATCCTTCGCTACGGATGGGGCCTTGTGGGCTCCCTTCTCCTGCATGATTAGATTTTGGCAGGCCCAAATCTGTTCAAGAATGTAACATATACCAGGTGGTGGTACACACCTTTAATTCCAGCACTCAGGAGGCAGAGGCAGGTGAGTTTGGGGCCAGCCTGTTCTACAGAGCAAGATTCAGGCCAGCCTGGGCTACACAGAGAAACACTGTCTCAAAAAAAAACTAAAAAGAGCCGGGCAGTGGTGGTGCACGCCTTTAATCCCAGCACTCAGGAGACAGAGGCAGGTGGATCTCTGAGTTTGAGGCCAGCCTGGTCTACAGAGTGAGTTCCAGGACAGCCAGGGCTACACAGAGAAACTGTGTCTTGAAAAACCAAACAAAAACAAAAAACTAAAAAGAAAAAAAAAAACAACCCGAATACAACATGTCATGCCTGGAAGAGAGCATCCTACAGCAGGCACTCCTTTCTCGGTCTTTCTGCCCCTTCTTCTGATGCTCCCTGAGCCTGGGAAGAGGTGATGCAGATGTCACTTATGGCTGACAGACAATGGTCCCTTATTCTCACTACTTTGACCAGTCTAAGTTTGAATTTAACACTGGTATTGCCTTTTCCTCCCGTATCATTGACATTGCCAGGAAGGATAAGTTTGTACACTTGTGTACAAGTTTGTGTGGTTGTGTGCTGTCTCAGAGACCACAGGCAGTATTTGTCCAAACTGCTTCTGAAGCTCTCCACTGACCCACTGAAGATGAGAGGACAAATACGTGTGTTTATTTACCAGCTTTGCCCATGGAGTGACAGAGGTACTCCTCACTGCCGGCAGCATATTGCTCCACACTTACACATCAACACACGCTGTTCCACAGATATCCCCAGTGCCATTGTGTAAAGGGATACTGTTGCCAAGATTGTTCTTGAATAAGCACTCAAGCACCAGCAAGAACAGAAGAGAGATGTCACTGGTAGACCAAAGCCAGGATTCCTCCTGAAAGGCTTCAGTCCTGGGTACTGCCTGTGTTCTCATTTTTGCTTCAAAACTGTAAAATAAGGCAGGCAAGCAAGTAAGAGCTAACCGAATAGCATGTGGCAGTCAGCAGGTTGTTAAGGGCAATGACCTTTCAGCTCTTTCTCCAGGTCATTCTGTCCCAGGTAGCAAGTGATGTCATGCTTGGTAAGCAGTGCAAGCAGGGCTTTAAGTAAATCAGTAAATAAATCAGAAAGTCAGTATCTAATAATCGGTCTTTTCTACTTTATTCTACTGCAATATGAGCAACCAATTAAAAAATTTTTTTTACTCTTATGTATGTATGGTGAGCTAAATAAATCTCTTTTCTTTATAAAGTTGACCTGCCTCAAACCTTTTGTTATAGTAGCCAAAACTAGAATGACACACCTGTTAACTGATTGATTATTGCCTAGTCCAGTCAAATTGACAACTAAAATTAACCGTCACAACCAGAGAAGAAAAAACATTTGCCCAATTCAGAACCACAAAGAGCTAGACTAATTTTAAGACTTCTGATCAATTATGTCTCAGCTTTTTTCCATGTAAATCCTGTTTTACCTAATTATGCCTTTTTTGGGCCAGTGAGATGGCTTAGCAGGTAAGGGCATTTGCTGCCAAGCTGACAACGTAAGTTTGATCATGTTGAAAGAACCGATTCCTGAAAGTTGTCCCCTGACCTCCACCCCTGTGACATAACATGTACACGTCCTCTGTGCCAAAAATAAGTAAGAGATTAAAAAAAAACCAGAGCTATACCAGATCCACAAAAGATCAAGCCAACCAGCATTCCAGCCTGGAGTGGAGAAAGCCTCACAAGACCCCCATCTGTCCTTGAAGAGCTCTTTGAAACTGATGACTGCTGGGGAAGGGAGAGACAGTTCCCTCAGGGTGTAGACTCTGGAGGTTGTCCATGCCCCATTGTCGGTCTTCCATGGGAGCAAGATGGGCCGCACTAATTGGACGCTGTGGTGGTTTGTATATGCTCTGCCTAGGGATTGCCACTGTTGGAGTGGGTATGGTCTTGTTGGGGTAGGTGTGGCCTTGTTGGAGTAGGTGTGGTCCTGTTGGAATAGGTGTATCACTGTGGATGTGGGCTTTAAGACCCTCATCCTAGCTGCCAGTCTTCCACTAGCCACCTTCAGATGAAGATCCCTACTGTAATGGTTGTCCCCTTCCCTTCTGGGTAAGATGGAATGAAGAACAATTATCTATACAGAACCTGACCCCAAGTGGTGGAGAAAAGATGTATTTGCATGGTAAAAGAAAGCCATGATTGCAACTAAATAGTATTAAATTAACAGGTAATTTGATTTCCTAAAACTTAAATGTGGTGATCAAGGACATCAGAGATAGCCAGATGTCTTGCCATACTGAAAGAGAATGTGTGGCCCCCTTGCAGTGCAGATTCCTTGGCAGGCCAAGTAGCATTATCAAAAGGTAGGAAAACAGCCGCCAAGCCATGGACCCTTTTGAACTTAAAGTTGGGAGAAACCTTGTAACACTTTGTAGAGGTTAGATCCAATTCTTCCTCCCAAGCCCATACTCCCAGAAATAAGACTCAGACTCATAATATATTTGCAAATACCTTGGCCATTGTGGTGTTTGAATATGCTTGGCTCGGGGCACTATTTGGCACTGTTTGGAGGTGTGACCTTGTTGGGGGAAGTGTGTCACTGTATGCTGGAAATCAATCTTCTCCTAGCAGCCTTCAGGTGAAGATGTAGAACTCTCAGCTCTTCCTGCACCATACCTGCCTGGATGCTGCCATGCTCCCACCTTGATGATAATGGACTGAACCTCTCAACCTGTAAGCCAGTCCCAATTAAATATTGTCCTTACAAGAGTTGCCTTGGCTGGGAAGTGGTGGTGCAAGCCTTGAATCCCAGCACTTGGGAGGCAGAGACAGGCAGATTTCTGAGTTTGAGGCCAGCCTGGTCTACAGAGTGAGTTCCAGGACAGCCAGGGCTATACAGAGAAACAGTCTCAAAAAACCAAAAAAAAAAAAAAAAAAGAGTTGCCTTGGTCATGGTGTCTGCTCACAGCAGTAAAACCCTGAGACAGGCTACCTCCCTTCTATCCCCCTCCCTCCCCTGTTCCTTCTCCACTCTCTACCTCTTCCTTCTTCCTTCCCTTCTGTTCTTTTTAGAGAAGGGATCTTGCCATGTTGCCCAGGCTGTCCCCACCTCTTGAACTGAAGCAATCCTGCCTCAGGCTCACAAGTATCGGGGACTACAGGTGCTGCCCCTGCACCCAGCTTCATTATTAAACAGATTCCTTAACAAAACTGTAAGGTCATTATGAGGAGCACCTTCTGGCCATCTGGTTACTTCCCCAGTGGGATACTGCTCTTCTGTCTCCACTTGTCAAAACCAGGGTGGGGTGGGGTTTGGTGGCTAGCTAGCCTAGTGGACAGTGCTTGAGAAACAACATATGAAGTTGTCCTCTTCTCTAAACATACATATATACTACACACACACACACACACACACACACACACACACACACACGCATGCACGCACCCACGAGTGAACACACCAGCACATACCCAAGGATAATCGAAAAGAGAAGCAGCTGAGTTTGGGAGTGTGACCTTGGTTTGAATCCTGGCTCCACCACCTGGCCATTCTGAGCCTCACTGGCCACCAGTCAGTCACTGGTAAGTTTTCTGATATAACTAGCTCTTTCTGAGGCCCCGAGAAACATCTATTAGTCTCTTGTAACTTAAAAAAAAAAAAAAAAACCCAAACAAACCAGACTTCCTTTCTATAAATCAATTCCCCCCTGAAGAGATACCAGGTCAGATCCCACTAGACCCTCTACCACCCCCACCCCACACAACTGCTTTGCGAGTTAAGCAGGTTCTTTCATATACTTAGTGTATAATAAATGCTCAATTAATGTTACCTTCCTCTAGAATAGCCCATAAAAAGGATGGAAAGACAGACAGGTACTCGGGTAGGTATGTTTGTTGCATGCCCCTTTAATGTCCTCTGTCTTGGTACTCACTAGCCCAGCCTTACTCTAAGAGTGACTTCTGGGATCCAGAGATGAGCTGGGGGGGGGGGGCATTAGAGCTCCTGGCTCTTAAGGGAGGCATCCTTTTCCCCTATGTAGCTGTGGATCCATTTGAGGTAGCTGCCCACCTTGGTGTAGACACCATAGTTGTTGAGGTGCCCACAGCCCTCACCCCAGCTCACCAGACCCACCAGAAACCAGGTACCCCGAAAGAAGACCACCATAGGTCCCCCACTGTCACCATCACAGGCATCTCTCGTGTCACCAATGATGCCTGCACACAGCATGTTCTCTGAGATCACATTGTTCATGACCTGCACACACTCATTTCGAGCGGCCAAAGGGATGCGGATGAAGGTGAGGATGAAGGTGCGGTTCCTTCTGCCATCCTTGATTTTGTCACTTTGATAGCCCCAGCCTGTCACCACTGTCTCCTGGCCAGCCTGAGTGAGCTCCCGTGCCAGGCCACTGTTGGGCAGGCAGATGGGCACTATGGTTTTAGAGAGAGTGGCTGGCTGGGCCAGGCGGAGCAGTGCAATGTCGTTGTCACTCATGCTCCGGGTGTAGTTAGGGTGGACAAGGACCTCCTTGATGTCCAGGTCCAATTCCCAGTGGTCCCTGCGTCGCAGATCATACTCACCTGCAAGGTAAGGATGCCATTAGAACAGCCTGGGGAAGCTACACGACCGTGGGGCATCTGCTATCCTGACCTGAGTCCCTGTGCCTCAGAACCCCACCAAACATGAGATTTCCTGCCAGAAGCGTGAGTAGGTAGGCCCTAGGGCATCAGTTTCTAAGGGGCAGAGGGCTGGCCTGCACCCAGAATTCACAGATAGAACAGCAAAGTGAAGTTTGAAACAGCAGAGAAGCCAGAGACTCCTGTAGACCCGAGACCAAGCAGAGACAGGAAGGGAGCAAAGAGCAAGAATGCTGAAGAGACTGTCTGCAGGGCAGCAAGACCTAAATGGGAGCACCAGCAAGGCCCAAGGAGGAGCACCACCAGCGAGGCCCAGGCACTGCTAGGAAGAATGATCTGGACCACAGAAAAGAAGCAGGTTCTCTTCAGCAGCTGAGGGCTCCGGGAAGGGCCACAGGCCATTGTCCGTGCTGAAGGTAGTAGTACAACATATCAATTTTGTCATCCTCAGGGCATCCTTTCTTTTGTTATGTATGTGCTTGCATATGTATGTGTGTGCTTATGTTCATGGAGGATGCATGTGTGAGAGTGAGCAGGGGTTGACGTTTGGCTTCTTCCTCGATTGCTCTCCACCTTGTATTTGAGGCAGAACTCACCGAAGCCGAAGCTTACAGATTCAGCTAGACTGGCTAGCCAGCAGACCCCAGAGTCACTCCTGTTTCTGCATCCCCAGCACTGGGATTAGCTATAAACACCATGTCTGGATTCTAGTGGGTGCTTGGAATTAAACTAAGAATTCATTTTGACAACTAGGCTATTCCTCGACCCACTTTTTTTCTTTGTAGTAGGATGTCTGCTAAAAGCCCCTCCAGAAATGATCACAGAGTAGGGCCTGAACTTGAAAACCCTCAGACTCCTAGGGGAACATCTAGCAAGGCTGGCCAATGTTACACAGCTCCACCCTGTCAGTCTATGAGAAGCTCACACAGTGTCATGGGTCTGACCATGGCCAGGTGCTGAGGCCCACACAGAGCTGACTCCATAGGAGTAGGAGTGAGGAGATCCCTGCTCAATCACAAATGTGTGAGCCTAGATCTGAAAATTCCAGGTGTCTGGAGTCCCAGTGTGAGCAGGTGCTAGCATAGTTGCCTCTGTCCTGCGTGCATTCTCTGTGGAGCCTAAATATGTCATTGCCAGGATTACCCACCCTTGGACAGCAAGCTTGCCTCCCCCGAGCCACCTCAGGCCTCTGGCTGCTCCTGCCTGGCAGTAGCCCTCACCAAGCCTCACGGTAAGCTTCTTGGTGTTCTCCACGCAGTGGGCTGCCGTCAGCACCCAGGAGGTGTGGATGAGCACCCCTCCACAGGCCAGCTTCTTCTTGGAGTCCAGAAGGATTGCCTGAAAATAACATATCTGACTGATTCTGACAATTCCTGGAGTAGGACCCTTGAGTCCTAAGGGGCTTCCAGTGTTTCTCAAATACTTCCCTGGGTTCTTGATCCCACTGGCTCACATAGACTTAAGGTATTTTTCCAGTATTTTCTTTGTGACACTGTCTGGTATTGGCCTGTGTCAGGGAATCTCCCTGACATGGTCACTTTCAGCCACACCGATGTCAAAGCTGGGACTGGGCCAGGCCTTGAATCCTCTGAGAACCTTTGTGGTTCAGGCTGCTTGGGGTATCTCTCCTGGGCCTTCGTCTGCCCCTGTCCTGAGGGCTATCCTGGTTCTCGTCCTATTGAGCTATTTCCAGAGTCTCTACACTCCTCAAATTTGTGAAGTACTGGTCTACCCTTTGTCCCAGAGCCAGGGATTTACTGACAAACATTTACTTTTACTGAGAAACAGGTAAGTGGTTGCTTCTATGTTGAAGCTGGGAGTGCTTGGTGTCAGCACTCCCTTGTGGCTCCAGTCTTCTTCTTCAGCATGGTCCCTGCCTTAGTTCCCACCCACACAAGCTCTATCTCTCTCCACCTCTTCCTCAACACCAAAACTCTTCTTCCTGCTTGCTCCCACCTGTGTTATGCTGGCTAGTTTTTGTTTGGTTGGTTTAGTTTTGGTTTTTCAAGACAGGGTTTCTCTGTGTAGCCCTGGCTGTCCTGGAACTTGCTTTATAGACCAGGTTGGCCTTGAACTCAGAGATCTGCCTGCCTCTGCCTCTGCCTCTGCCCCCTGAATACTGAGATTAAAGGCATGTGCCACACTACCTAGCATGCTGGCTAGTTTTATGTCAACTTGACACAAGCTAGAGTCATTGGAGAGGAGGAAGCCTCAGTTGAGAAAATGTCTCCGTAAGATCCAACTGGGGAACAGTTTCTTAATTTGTGATTAGTGGGGGGAGGGCACAGCCCATTGTGGGTGGTGCCATACGTGGGCTGATGGTCAAAGCAGGCTGAGCAAGCCAGTAAGCAGCAGCGCCTCTCCATGAGCTCCTGCCTCCATGTACCTGCCTTGCTTGAGTCCCTGTCCTGACTTCATTTGCCGATCAACTGCACTGTGAAAGTGGAGACCAAGTAATACCCTTTCCTCCCCAGGTTTCCTTGGTCACACTGTTTCGTCACAGCGATGCCCTAAGATACAGGCCTTTCCTTGAGCATGCCCATTCCTGTCCTTACCACCCCTCACCTGTGCCCCTCAAGCAGCAACGCTCCTCTCAGGCCAGCAGGGATCCCAGGAGACTGTCTCCTCTCACCTGCCAAGGACTGTCACCCTGCTTCGTCAGTGTTCCATTGACTATCCTTGGATCTGGTTCTAGTTCGTCTTCTGTGTCTGTGTCCCGTTTGAAGTTCTTGCGTTTCTTCTCCATCCGCCTCCCCAGTTTCCCACATGGAAAATTCACTAAAAGTCAAAGAGAGATGGTAAAGGCCTCCAGGCACGACTTCCACAGCACCCCATCCTCCATTCTCCTGTTTGTAGGCTAGGCTGCCACCCTGGGCACTTCAAGAAGTGTAGCTTGCCACTGTTGCTGCCTCCCTGGGGATACTGCTGGAGACTGATCCACCAACCAAAGAATACACATGGAGGGACCCATGGTGCTGGCCACAAATGCGGCAGAGGAGGGCCTTGTTAGCTATCAGGGGGAGGAGAGGCCCTTGGGCCTGAGGGTATTAGATGCCCCAGTATAGAAGAATGCCTAGGAGGGAAGATGAGAGTGGGTGGGTGGGTGGGAGAATACCCCCATAGTGGCAGGGGGAGGGTGGAGGGAATGGGGAGGTTCCAAAGGGGAGATCTGGAAAGGGGGAAACATTTGAAACATGAAAAAAGAAAGTTCAAAACCAAAAAAAAAAAAAAGAAGTGTAGCTTGGGACTCAAAAATCAAATAGTGCCACCTACTGGCAAGAGTTGGCCAAACAACGTTACTACCTGAGTGTCCCTAACTAAAGCTATCCTGGATTCATTAAACCCCAGGGCGATGGTTCATCCTCAAGATATATAAGGAAAGGCTGTTTGTTTGGATGTCGTCACGAGATGAACTGTTCAGGTGGATGTAGCTCAGTTGGTAGAATGCTTGCACAGCACACATAAGGCCCTGCGCTAGATCCCCGACTACTACATAAACCAGGCACAGTAGTGCATGTCTGGAATTATAGCACTGGAAAGTGCAGAAGAATCTGAAGTTCAAGGTCGTCCTAGGTTACATAGTGAGTTTTAGGTCAGCCTGGGCAAAATGAAATCCTATCTCAGAGTTAGGGGAACAAATTACAGAGAAGGAGCTTAGTATTTTTTTTAAATATACATGAGTGTTTTGCCTGTGTGTATTCAAGCATAGTGTGTGTTTCTTGTGCCATCAGTGGCAAGAAGATGTCATCAGACTTTCTGGAACTGGAATTAAGGATATTTGTGAGCTGACATATAAGTGCTGGGAACCAAATCATTCTCCTCTGCAAAAACAGCAAATACTATAAACTCTGAGCCATATTACTTACCAGTCCCAAAAGTGTGTGTGTGTGTGTGTGTGTGTGTGTGTACACACGCGCGCACGTGCAGTAGCACATTCATATAGAAGCCAGAGGTCAAGGTTGAGTGTCTTGCTGTTTCTACGCCTTACTTTTGAGACAGCCTCTCGCTGAGTGTAGAGCTTGTTTAGCCAGTGAATCCCAGGGATCCTACTGGGTTTACCCTCCCCCTCAGCACACTGAAGTTCTAGGCACATGCAACCATATTCGGCTTTTTATGCAGATGAGGCAGGAGGATGACAAATTCAAAGCCTGCTTGAACTACAAAGTTGGTTAAGATCAGTCTGGGTGACTTACTGAAACCTTGTCTCAAAACCAAAAAGAAAGAGGGCAAAGGAGAATAGAAAGATGGCCACAGCTGGAAAGAACATCTGCTTAATATGTGACCAGGCCCTAGGTTCAACCTCTAGTATTGCAAACAAACAAACAAACAAACAAACAAGGCAAATGTCCCTAGAACCAGGAGGGGAATCTCCTCCAAAAGGGTACAAAGAATAAGAAGAGCCATGCCCAGGAAAACATACAGAGCTTCGTCCGAAGAGCCGTGAAGCCCTGACTTCTCAAACTACACACATTAATAAATTCATTCGACAGAGAAATTCAAGGAAAATCTAAAAGGACGGCAGAATCAGGGTTCTGGGAGGAAACAACACATCCAAGAGGGTAGATGGAGGGAGCCGTTGATGACTTAGTTCCTAGGCTAGGGGAGAGGGGGAAGGGAAGAGGGGAGAGGGGGGAGGGGGGAGGGGAGAGGCAGAGGCAAAGAGACAGATAAACAGTTGTGCTCAGAGCTATGTCCATGGGTGCCTTTAGACTGACAGTACCTACAGGGTCCGGGAAAGGGGTGGTAAGTCCACCTGTCTTGGGTCCCCAAGATGTGTTTGCTCTCCCGGGGTGAGCTTTGCAGGCCCGCCCTGACTCACCGGTGGATGTGCAGTGAATGTAGTCATCTGCCAGCTTGTAGCCTGGGGCGCAAGCGCAGCGCCGCCCGCTGCTCTCCTCAAGGCAGTAGTGCAAGCAGCCGCCATTGTTCACCTGACAGTCCTGGAAGCGCATCTCTGCGTGACAGGAGAGTGCAGACAGCTCGTGGTGGCCCTACCATTCCAGATCCCACCTCAACCCACCTTGTGACGAGGTCCCCTCACCCTGCTGACAGAACCTGCCCTCCCAGCCCTCATCGCAGGTGCAGCTGAAGCTGCCCAGGCTGTCGATGCACGTGCCATGCCCACAGCAAGGGCTGTCGCACTGGTGGTCCAAGGGCGGAGCCGTGCACTGGTCACCATCTGCGAAAGACGGTGGGATAGGGCAGGAGAAGATGTGGATACCTCCATTTTCCTCTCTAACCTCCACTGACCTTGGAGTAAGCATCAACTATCCATCCAGGTGTTTAGAACTCACCGAAGTACTTGTTCCAGAAGGTCACCTGTGGGGGGAAAGAGAGAGAGTGTGTCAGGGCTTAGCCCAGCTACCTAGAGGAAACCCACAAGGTAGCCTACTACTGAGTATGAGATGTCTAGGACAGGGCTTCCGGACAAGCATCTGCCGTTGCACTCCTTGCCGCCCACCCCGCCACACCCCTTTCCGTGCAGCTGAATCTCTGTCCATGGGGTCATCTACTCCCAAAGTAGCATCCTCAGCGGAAAGTACCTAAATCCCTTCCAGGCTATCCTGCCTCCGTCAGCCCTATCATCCCCCTCCTGGCTTTGGATCATCCAGGCTTGAGACATGACTTGCTGGCTCAGAGCCTGTGTTTCTAACTAGGCCTCAACTAACTGAGGCCCAGAGTGCCCCGTGGGGACAAACATTAAAGAATTTTGATCAGGGCTGGAGAGATGGCTCAGCGGTTGAAAGCACTGGCTGCTCTTCTAGAGGTCCTGAGTACAGTTCCCAGCCACATGGTGGCTCACAACCATCTGTAAATGGGATCCAGTGCCCTCTTCTGGAATGCAGGTGTACACGCAGATAGAAGACGTACACATGAAATCTCAAAACGTATTTTGAAAAAGAGTTTTGATCACCCCCCCCCCCCAAAAAGAAAAAAACCACAAGGTGTAGGTCAGTGTGAAGGAGAGGAAGATCACCTGGTCACAGGGATGGAGGGACAGAGATGGGCAGTAGTGGCCACTGGAGGGCTGCCCAGATTCTCTCTTCCCTGGTTCAGTTCTTTTAGACCCCTGTGCCCTGATCAGGCCCATAAATAAGATCAGCATTCACATGACGAACCAACTCTAATGACTCCAAAAGGGGCCTCAGTGGCAGTAGTCATGCCTACTGCTCCTCTAGGTCCCGTCCAGCCACCAGCACACCCTCCACACCTAGCCTTGTGACCTTACTGTATCTTCCACATTTCGGAAAATCTCCTGGGCCTCCTCGAAGTCACAGATCTCCTCCATACATTCCCGTTCCAGGCTGCCTGGCCGCATCTCCTCCAGGAAGCTGTTGGCACGTCGGACCCGAAGCACCTGGTGGGCATGCTCACTGCTGGAGAACACTGGGTCTGGTTTGGATGGGAGTCAATGTGGTGGAGGGACCCAAGAGGGGCCGAGAGGGATCGGGAGAACCCCAGCTAGAGAGAGCCTGGGAAGACCTCACCCTGATCCCTCTGGTCTTATTCTAATTCCCAGGAGGGATGCTGTACCCTGCTTTTATGCTCTGTTCCCAGGTCCCCCTGGGAGAACAGCAGTTTGGATCTTGCAGAGTATGAGCTCTGAAACAGACAGACAGACTTCCTTTCAGGACATGCCTGGGATATTCAACAAGGTGTCTTGTGTAGAATGAAGTGCTTAGGGGCAATGCCAGATCCTGCTGCTGCCATTAAAACTGCCAAGTTGTATGTGCATGAAAATAGCCTTATAAAATGTTGTCCAATAATAAATAAAGAGCAATAAAAATTAAGGCTGGTAAATGGAATCTGTCTTACATGGCTCCCAGCGTAGCTGAGTGAGCCCTTCCGGCCTCACATCGTCATTTCCCACAGCCTCTGTCATACAGGCTTCATCTCTTCCCCTCGAGCAGGGGAAGAACAGGTGGAGAACAGAAACTATCACTCTCAGAGATACCAGTCAGGTACTAGAACAGCTAAGAGGGAGGGAACGAATCAGAAGTGTGCATGAGAGGCTTTAGCAGTGAGCGTAGGTAGAGGAAGATGTACTCACCTGAGCCCAGGCAGCAGAGAGCTGGTGGGCAGGGCAGACTAGAAAAGGGCTTGGTAGGTAGATAGGGCAATAAAGAAGAGCACAGTTCAAGAAGTAGCTCTAGAGAGGCCATCTGTGCCTGTGCCTCGGAAAGCCCAGTGGAGGCTCTGAGGGTCTTGCAGTGAGGTGGAGACAGTCTTACCAGGATGGGCTGGTATGCTAGAAATTCCCCAGGTGGACATGAACAGCAGGAAGATTCTGAATTGCCACATGCTGGAGCTGCTGACACCTGTCTGAGGAGAACTTCTAAGCTCCAAGGATACACACAGCGGAGCTGCTCCCCACCCCACCTCCAGATTCCCCAAAAGTGGAATGAAACTGCCATCCCTGAACAGGGGAGATATCTTAGTCAATAAAGCGCTTTCCATGCATACTTGAAGACTTAAGTCTGATCTCCAGAACCCATATAAAATTAAAACAAAAATCTAGGTGTCTGAGGTGTGTTCTTGTAATCCCAGTACTGGGGAGGTAGAGATAAGTAGATCCTTATGGTTGCTGGCCAGCCACCCTAACCTGCTTGACCAGCTCCAGGTGACTAGCTCCAGGCCATCAGGAGGCCCTGTGTCAAAAAACAAGGTAAATAGCTCCTGAAGTTGATCTCTTAACACACACACACACACACACACACACACACACACACACACACACGAAAAAGCAAGCAAGAAAGGAAAGGAGGAAAAGACGAGTTTGTGAGCTCGTGTGGAAGCTGGGTCTGAATGTGGGGTACACTGTTCTCATGGCATTTAGAGCTAGGCTTACTCTAGGTACCTGAAAGCAGAAAAGTCACTGCCTGGGGCAAATTCCATTTCCTACTGGGGAGAGAGGGGGAGGGAGGGAAAGAGTATTGAACATGATGTTTACCTGCTCCATGCCTCAGTTCTGCCATTTGTAAAACGAATAGACTATGTTTCTTCCATAAAGAGTTATTGGAAAACAAATAATAACCCATATAAAACCCTTTCTTGTGTGTACAGATTTGTACACACTTGGAGACCAGGAGTGATTTGACTGACAGTCCTGTTTTTCCCCAAGCACTATCTAGCCTTTTTTTTTTCCTGCACAGTTTGTTTGTTTGTTTTTTAAGCCGACCTTAGCTGTTTTGGCTATCCTGGAACTTCAATGTAGACCAGTTCTTAAACTCACAAGGATCCACTGCCTCTGCCTCTTGAGTACTAGATCAAAGAGATGTGCCACCATGCCTGGCTTCTACGTTGTTTTTTGAGACAAGGTCTCTCACTGCCTGGAACTCATCAAATAGGCTGGCTATTTGTAATGCCCAAGTGATTCACTTGTTTCTGCTCTCCAGCACTGGGATTGTAAGTGTGCACCAACACATGTGCTTTAAACAAACAAACAAACAATAAACCATGTGTTCTAGGAATCAAACTCAGGACCTAACACGTACAAGGCAAGCACCTTTTCAACTGAGCCATCTTCCCAGCCTCCCCAACCCCTCTGCCAAGCTGTTAGACAATTATAGGATGCAGGAGGGTTGCAGTTCAGTAGGAGAGAACGTACTTAGCATGTTTAAGATTCTGGGTTCAATCCAAACACCAGAAACCACACACACACACACACACACACACACACACATATACACATACACACACACACTCATTGGTCACCGCTCACTGTTACAAGAAGTAAGCATTAATGTTCTCACCCCCATTTCATGGGAAGGGGCCCAAAAGCCTGGAGGAGATTAGCTGCCTGTCACAAGCCTACACCTAAGAGGAGGACAGGGTTTGGCTTCAAGGCCAAGCCTATGTGACCCTAACTCTGGAACCTTAACCCCTGCCCCCAACCATTGGTCAACCCACAAGACTTCTAGTGTCCCCCAGACCAGGTGGGCACGTCCACCTGTCCCAGCTGCACAGCCCCTCCAGGCCTCACTCTCTGGCTTTGCTGGCTTCCAGAATTGTTTATTACATCTTACAGAGCAGGGTAGAGGGGAATAGTGGGGTTCTGGGTTTCAAGATAGCTCTGAGAATGGCTCTAGATCGTGGGGAACCCCTTGGCTGATGTCCAGTTGATCCACATAATCTCACGCGTTGAGAGGGCCACCTGGATTATAGAGAACCCATGCCTTGGTCTAGATGGAGCATGGGCCCTTCCTTTCCTTGACCCCAAGCTTCATTCAGCCTGGAGAACCTTAGCGCAAGGTTTTCACCTACACCCAGTTGGAATCTCCTCCCCACCCCTTCCTCCACAGCCCTTCACAGCCTTGCCTTGAGGGGGACTTACAGGGGTGGGCCAAGGAGAAACTGCAATTTCGTCCAGGTACAGCCATGTCCGTCTGGGAGTCAGGTTAATCCGTAACCACAAATATTTGCTTAGCCCTTGGTACTGAACCTCCCTCTCCACAGACAAACAAACAAGAGGTTTTCTGATCCCAGCTCTGGAAGGCTTCATGTGTCCACTGCTCACCTCTGCCTACCAACGAAGTGGTCTATCAGGAAGGGAGGGAGAAAGAGAGGGTTGAGTACATTCGAACAGATTGGCAAATGTGGTCTTACTTTAGTCCAAAGTGACTGA
This sequence comes from Rhynchomys soricoides, assembly GCA_019843965.1. Taxonomy (NCBI): domain Eukaryota; kingdom Metazoa; phylum Chordata; class Mammalia; order Rodentia; family Muridae; genus Rhynchomys; species Rhynchomys soricoides. The sequence continues at coordinate 5,046,440 of JADRCH010000105.1, read as the reverse complement.
GAGAGGAGGAGAACCTTAAAAGACAACAGAAACCAAACAGCAACCACAAACAGATATTATAGCTTGTTGGTGGGTAGCACACTTGAAAATAATTACATATACCACCAGTCTAGGAGGCCATTAACGATAAGATGCTCTTACTGTCCCCTCTATTTTACAGGAAGGGACTCTCAGAAGTCTTCGTTACTTGTCCAAATTGATAGAGCTGGTGGGAGGGGGGCCCTGTACCAGACCGAGGCTCCTGGCTTAACTGGCCACTTTGTGAGCTAGTGAGAGAAAGGAGCGAAAGGGAAAACTGCCGGAAGCTCCCAGCCGAGGAGTCTAGAAAAGAGCGAGACAGACAGTAGTTTTTGCCTTGTCCTGTAAGGACCAGGGTTCCCTAAACACCTAACTTCCTTGAGACTAGCTGTATCAGGGAAATTAGCATCTTTTCCCTGCCCTAATGCTCTAGGTGACTCTGGTGTTCCACAAAGTCCTCGCTCTGAGAGGGGAGCTCGCCCCAAGTGGTTCATCTTGGGCACAGGAGGAAAGTCTTCTACCCAGGGAGCCAATCAGATTTTCCATCTCAATACGGAGGAAACAGATCTTAGTAAACTGATCAGGTGTGCGCCTGTATTCAGAAAACTGAAGGGGGAGGAGAGGTGACACAGACACCTGAGTGTCCCCCTCACTGGAGGTGAGGTGGGAGGCTCCCAAGACAGGAAGTAGGAAAGTACTGGGATGGGAGGTGAGATGGAGTGTGAGGTACTCGGAAATAAACTTGTGGGAGCAGACAGCCAGTGGCTATTTGTGAGCGGCTGTGGTGGCTGCCTAGAGAAGAGGCACTGAGTTCCTGGTCACCCAGGCATTAAAGGCCAAATGCCACGTAAGCGTCTGCCTGTGCACCCTGGAGCACTTTTTGTTTGTTTGTTTCTATGCAACGACTCTACCCAACTTTCCAGGAACTTGTGAAATAAACACTTGTTGCGGGTGTTCTTGCTCTCCTATAAGTCGGCTGCCGCCTTTCTCTTACCCTACCAAACATCAGAGGATGTCCAGTGGACACGCGGCTTCCCTTTGCTTCCACTACTTCCGACTTCCTTCAAAAGGTCAATCCTCTGGCAAGCCTAGCAGGATGTACATGCTGACCCCGACCTGCATGATGGACTCTGTCCGAGGTGACAACCTCCAACCCCTGAATGAAGCTTGGGAATTGCAGTGCCGCTGTGTTCATTGCCAGGGAGTCATCCAGGCCTGGCAGGCTGCCTGGAGGAGAGCCTTACACTTCCTCAGCAGAGTCCATGGGGCTTTAGACCTCCTGGGGACTCTGCATGGTGCTCTGTGCTAGCAGCCAGCAGCATGTCAAGGGCGTTGAGCCTTTTTGTGGATTTCAGGGAATTGTGCACCAGCCTACTGCCGTTATACTTTGCCAGGTTGAAGTCCTGAGTGGAGTCAGCCTCTGATCTCCCTTGCCAAGAGTGTCTCTTGAGCGCACCCCAATTCACCCAGATCTACTGCAAATATAGAGCAGGACTTTGCGGGAGGAGGGGTGTGCTGGGGAGGGCAAGCCACTTGTGATTTTCAGAGCAGAGCCTTGAACTCACTTTATGGGAAGAAAGACATACTAAGAGGAAAAGGGAAAGAAAAAATTTGAAAGGTGGTGAGAGATGCTGTGGTTTGAAACTTCTCAGCTCAGGATCAGAATCCTACAGTGCTAAATGCCCTGCCCTTGACCACTACGATCTGATTAATACCCCTGTGGTATAGGGCATACGTGGACTTAAGAAACACTGTTTTCCCTTACTTGCCTCCGTCGCTTCAGCTGGACCCCTCTTCTTATTGCTGAGTTGCACCATGGCATGAATGCAGCTCAGTGCACTATCCATTTACTAGTTCTTGGCTCCTGTTAGACACAGATGCTTTAAATACAGGTGCTAGAGCACTAGTGTGTAGGCTTTGGGGGAGGCATACATTTTCATTTCTCTTAGGTAAATATCTAGGAAAGGGTTTGATGAATCATGCAGTGATTTCATGTTTATGTTCACACCATATTTTAAAGGTCAAAATGTTTTCCAGATGGCTACACAAAAATATGCCATATACTGTGATGTACAGCTGGTCTACTTAGCTTTTATTTTCATTGGATGTTGTCATTTGTTTTATTTTTTATTTCATTATTTTTATTGAGTGCATGTGTGCACAAATGCATGTCTGTAGAAGCCAGAGGACAGCCTTGGCCAACAGAAGACAACATGGGTACAGCATAGATAGATAGATAGATAGATACTCTCACTGGTTTGGAACTTTGACTAGGCTGACTGGCTAGTGAACCCTGTGAATCTGCTTGTCTCCACATCGAAAGCTCAGGAATAACATGTGAATGCCACCCCACACACCCGGTTTTATATCATGGGTTCCAGAGATTGAACTTAGGTCATCATACTTGCCAAGCAAGCCCTTTACTAACTGAGACATCTCCCCAGCCCCAATATGCAATGAAATATTGTCTCAAAAAGTCCTCCCAAACCGGGCTGGAGAGGTGGCTCAGCAGTTAAGGGCGCAGTTTTATTTCCCAGCACCCACAAGGTGGTTCACAGCCACCTGTAACTCCAGTTAAACGGGATTGAAGTCCCCCTTCTGGTCATCACAGGTACTGCATCCATGGGATGCATATATATGCATGCCAGCTAACCATCCATACACTTAATATTAAAATAAACATTAACTTAACACCCCAACAATCAAGCAACGATAACAAAAAGCTATAACCAAAGTAGCCTGAGGGAAGGAAGGGGCCCACGGTGGCTACCCCAGCCTTTGTGCTGCAGAGCTCATTCTGTTAGATCCTCCCAAAGTTGTGCCAAAAACGAAATACCACCTATCTCCAGACTTCTAATTGAATACATTAAGTTTCTATTATGGCTTTAACAAAACTGCAGACCAAAGTAATAAAGATGGAAACTTGTCCAGATGCCAACGAAAGACAGCCAGTCCATCTGTGTGCATATGTGGCAAGATATAAAGTTGGCAAATTCCATCCTACCTTTGATCTTAAGATGTGAGCCAGTGTATGTATGGTCCACCTTAGACATAGCTCTGCTGACAGGAATCAAGGGCAGGGGTGGGCTTTGACTTCTGTGGACACAGAGGCGTTCAGAAATGGAAGGGCTATTTTCCAGTTGCCTCAGGATACACAGAAGTATTTAATGTGGTTTTCAAGTTTCAGAAAGGGAAGAGAACAGCCCTCTTTAAACATATCCTTCAAGGTGGGCTTCACTATTGTCACACCAAGAAGTCCCCATATTTCCCTCTCTTCTTCTCCTCCTCTTCTTTCCTTCCTATCTCTCTTTGTCTCTCTCATAATCTCCTTTATGTAACCTGTGTTAGAGGTAGGATCTCTGAGGCATGACTGGGTCATCAGGGCTTCTCTTCCAAGGACTAACAGATGTAGGGGTTGCTGAGAGGCCAGCTTTGTCATAAAAGCAAGCCTTTCCCAGCATGCTTGCTCTGTCTGGACATGTTATAGTGCAGCATGAGCCTCCCACCAAATGTCAGCACTGTTCTCTGGACTTACCAACTGCCAGAACCATGCATCAGATTGTGATGGTTAATATTGGTTTTCAGTCAACAGGACCTGGAATCAGCTATGAGACAAACTTTAGGCACGTCTATGAAGGAGTTGCTAGACTAGGTTAACCAGGGTGGGAGACCTATCCTAAGTGTGTGCCACTATTTTGTGGCCTATGACCTAGACTGATTAGGAAGAGGAAGTAAGCTGAGCACCAGCATTCATCTTTCTTTGCTTCCTAACTGTAAATGCAATGTGACCACTACCTCTGGCTCTTGCTGCCATGCCTTCCCTACTGTGATGGACTGAACCATCAAAACTGAGCTAAGGAGGACTAGAGAGATTTAGCTCAGTAGTAAGGAGCACTGGCTGCTCCTCCAGAGGACCAGGGGTTGATTCCCAGCACCCACGTGGTGGCTCAGAGCCATCTGTAATTCTAGCTCCAAGGAATCTGATGATGTCTTCAGGCCCCAGAGACACAAGAGGTGTACAGTCATATGTGCAAGCAAAACACACATACACATAAAATAAAACAAAAACTTAAAAAAAAATGTGCCAAAATGAGTCTTTTCTTCTTTAAATTGTGTCTTAGGGTTTTATTGCTGTGAAGAGACACCATGACCAGGGCAACTCTTACAAAGGAAACCATTTACTAGGGGCTGGCTTACAGTTTCAGAGATTCGGTGTGTAGTGAAAATTTTGGTTTCTTTAAAACCCCAGTTATGTTATATGATTATGTTTTGTTTTAATCTCATGAGATATGGGGCTACTTCAGATTGTACACAGCCATTAACTATGATTTGTCTCATGCTCTAGGAGGGGTGTGATTTTTGCTAGCAACAGATAGTTTAAATTTGGAATTCTGGGGGACTCTTTTTTTTTTTTTTTTTGGTCTCTTAAACCCTTTATTTTTCCCGACCGGAAGGTGAGATCGTTATAGGCAGATGAACACTGCATGCAGCAAGGCTAGAAGAACAGCGGTGCAGGTAAGTGAGGCCAAGACTCAAGCGAAGGTGGAACCGTTCCAGCCCACATTGGCTGCGTTCATGTCGTAATAGTTGATGTAGATGATGTCCGGGCTGATGTGCAGACGCGATCGGACAGCAGGCCGCACAACAGCTTGCTGTAATTGCGGTTCTGGGCGCCACCGATCTTGCCGATGCTATGCAGGCTGCAGAGGGCGCAGGGGTCGTTCGTGCCGCTAAAAGTCATGAGCTGGTCGGGGGCCACGTGCACTGCGATGTACTGCGCGGGCTTGCCGGTGGCCTGCGCCAGCTGCTGGGTGAGCTCCGAGAGAAACCCCTCGGGCACGGAGGCACGGGGAACATTGGTGTTCACGATGAACATTGGCATGATGGCGGAGAGACTGCGAGCGAGGACCGGAGGACGGTGAAAAACACGGTGTCTCTGGGGGACTCTTGAGGTGGTATAAATGAAAGAATCCCCAGAGGGCCTGAGGCAACTGCTGCTACCCCTACTGCTGCTGGTTTCTGTTGTTGAGTTTGCTGCCTTTGCTGTTGCTGGATTGGTGGATTGGTAGATTTCTGGATTGGTGGATTGCTGGATTGCTGGGTTGCTGGATTGCTGGATTTCTGTATTTCCGGCTGGAGATATCCTGATGATGAAGACTGAACTTCCTTCTAGGAACTCAATGCCCCTAATCAGTAGGAAGTAGTCTAAATAGATCTCTGCCCCCTTTCCTTCTATCCTTCTTTCTCTCTTATGTAGTATTGGGGGATGGACAGGATTAAGGTGGAGTAAGGGTGGAGAAGGGTGCTAAATAAGAGAACCCAATAAAGTATCCCAAACATACGGTTACAATGGCAGGATGTATGTATCCCAAACATACGGTTACAATGGCAGGATGTATG
>JADRCH010000105.1:5011558-5038008 GCA_019843965.1 Rhynchomys soricoides | reverse complement strand
CACACACACACACACACACACACACACACACACACACACACACACACGGTGGTGTGGTGGATGCGTGGCCTGCATAGCCAGCTGTGTGCCCTGAGTTGAATCTTTAATGCTGGCCACCCAAACATATATCCCATAGCTTCTGACAGCAAGCCAAGAGGCTGTTGTTCCTTTTACTGGCCTTTGCTTGAAGAGGCTAGAGATAAATCAGGCGGGGGTCCAAGGTGCCCTATAGTCCACCAAGAGGTCCTGGAGATGCACCATAGACTGAGCAGTGGGCGTGGCTGCTCTCTAGGGATCAGGCTAGCAGCTGAGAGCAGAATGGGAGCTTTATGGCTAGTGACTGTCCCACCGCAGTGTGCTTAGGCTGTGCTTCGGTACCGGGTGCGATCTGAGCTGCCCTTCATGGGCCTTAGAACCACAACCTTCGTGCCTAGTGTGCTGTTAGGTCACTCCTAACAGCGGGGGAAGCAGGCTCTGCCAGGCCCCCCCTGGCTTCATGCCGGGCGCTGAATCAGCTGTGAGTCAACATCCCCAGACCGTGTCACGTCCTGCTCCAGGGGGACACAGAAGACTGGAAAGAAGCAGATGGAGGAGCAGGATTACCCATTAACCAACTAGTCGCCCCAGCCACTTTCTCGGAAGTCGGGCTTGCACATTTATTGCAGGAATGAGCCGTGTCCCTTCATCTGCAGCGCCGGTCAGACAGCCTTGGTGACCCGGGTTTCGGCTGTGTTGAGAGTCCTTCAAATTTTTTCTTTAAACCTCAGCCGGCAGTAAGAAATGTTTTACATTGCAACAAAGTTTCACACACACAAAAAGACCCTCTTTAGTTCTATTTCTTCCTTTTAATTATCATGAACTATAAATTATGTCTTTATAGTCTATTAATAGGTTGTAACCTATAGACTAGGGTCTACAAGATCACTCCCGCTTCCTCCTCCTGCTCTCAGCCCAAGCTAGCCTAACTTCTTAGGTTGCCAAGGGATGACCTTGAACTTCAGTACCTCCTGGCTCCACTGTCTAGGTCTTAGCACTGCTGGCATTCTCAACCACACCTGGCTTTATGCCGCTCTGGGGGTGGAGCCCAGGGCTTTATACATTCTGTTAATTCAGCTACACCCCTAACCCTGGCCTTACGTGCAGCAGTGGGAAAGCTCTCAGAGCTGGCCAGCCTTCTGAGGCTGTCTGGATTTAACTGCTAGGATTTATATCGACTTATTTGACCATGAGATAGATTCCAGACTCGCAGAAGCAATAAGTGCTTATTTGTGTTGGTTTGATGCACAGGGGATCCTGGTGAGTGGGGCTAGAAAGAGGACTTTTAAAATTTTTCATAAAAATTTATTTTATGTGTATGAGTACACTGTGACTGTCTTCAGACACCAGAAGAGGGCGTCAGACCCCATTACAGACGGTTGTGAGCCACCCTGTGGTGTCTGGGAATTGAACTCAGGACCTCTGGAAGAGCAGCCATCTCTCCAGCTGGAGGACTTCTTTGTTTGGTTGGGTTTTTTGTTTTGTTTTGTTTTTTGAAACAGGGTTACTTTGAGTAGCCCCGACTGTCCTGGATCCTCTTACCTTTGCCTCCTGATTGCTGGGATTAAAGGCATAAAGGTGGGCTCCACCACCACCCTGCAAGGACCTATTTTCTTATACCCTTTGTTGCTGTTTGAATGTTAGTTCCGCATGCATCACCCAACCATTTAAGTTAAAAGACATTTCAAACCTACAAAGGGAGGCAGAAACAATGCCCCCTACAGACATTGTCCATTAATTCTTCACTTGTCTTTCCGACCCCTACTCAGGCAGAGGTAACCTCCTTGGATGGGCGCTTCCCTCTATGCAATAAAAATCTGGCACCCTGATTTCAGAATGGAATTCCCCCTTGGGTCATGCTCCATGGTTCTAAAGAACTCTGTGCCTCTGAATGGACAATCTGAAGTGCTGGTCAACTTACCCTGGAGGCACCCACCTGGTCTAGATGAAGATAACTTCCTAGGACCCCCTCATTGGCTATGCCCTGTTATATAATCTCTTAAATGAAAGTCTCAACCCCATCTTTGGCTGTTAGCTACAGCCCTGGGCCACATGACCATCTATAGGACCTAAGGAGATGATGAACAACTATGGCCTGGACAGCCTTCTGTATTTGGACTTTGTCTGTGGACCCGCCATATGTGCTACCGAATGGGATTCCCTCAGCTCAAGAGTGTGGGGGACACTTTAAGTTAAATTTAAAATCATCTGTACCAATCATGTCTTCTATAGTTGTGTAACCCCTTCCTCTCCTCATAGAGACCTTCTCTTGCTTGGCAGACCTCCTTTGTTGTGGGTGGGCAGCTTAATGGTACATGATATGGTGATTTTGGACCACAGGTTCTCCTTGAACAGCATCAGACTCGTACTAGAAAGCAGAGGAGTTTGTTTGTTTTGTTGGTTGTTTTTAGGTCTGATTTTAACTAGCATTTTTGCAATAGTCATCGAGGTAGCTTCTGCACTTGCTTTTGTTAATACCGATGGGCAAGAATAAGAGACGACTACCACAATTTCTGAGCCAAATTTGAAGCAAGTTTTGTAAAATACTGGCCAGAATGATAGACACTGACCAGGTCCATACCCAAGGCTACATACTTCCTGCCTTCATCCAATCAGAGCCAAGCATACATCACAACATATTTCCTGCCTACATAATTCCCACCTACTTATGATCAAGTACATCCTGTGCAATTGGTGCAACCAAGCTTGCTTACAGAAGTGAAAACACTCTGTTTCTGACATGAACAACAGCCCCCAGCATTCCAGGAAATTATCTGTCTTTGGGCAAGTGGGGCTTTACAGGTTGGAGGCATTTTTTGTCTTCTGCCCCTTAATCTAAACTTAAAATATAACATTAGCCTTCACACTTCACAATGGCCCTTACCCAACAAATGCAAACATCTCATTTTGCTAATCAGCTTTTTTTTGGCAACCCAAGAATGTAAAGATAAAAGCCAGAAGCTAAGTTAAACCCTTAAGAGATATGGTATGAACTATACAACATCAGTCAACTTTAAACTGTCATGCTGGCCTTAGATCTGTCTGTGTTATTCCTTTAAAGGATAACAAATCTAAATAAAAATAATTTACAAAGCTGGGTGTGGTGGCTCATGGCTTTAATCCCAGGACTCAGGAGGCAGAGGCAGAAGGATCTCTGTAAATCTGAAGTCAGCCTAGTTTTACATAGTGATCTCTAGGATAGCCAGCACTAACCCTGACATTCCCTTCTTGAAGAGACTGGAGTTTTCAGTCCCAAGGCCACTGTGTGCTTGGTCTGTGGTACACCTGAGTTATCAAGTGTTCCCTTTGTGTAACAGTACTTGATGAGCTTCCTGCTGACTTCCCCTCATTTTATGATAGCTTCACGCCGACTCTGTCCCATTCTCCACTGCAAACTGTATGTAAGATGCTGTACTTCTTCATAAATTTGCCCAGAATAATCTGTCAACATATGCAAGATCTCCTGATCTCAACTTTCATATCTTTCTATTTTCTCATTCCTTTCCCGCAGGACCTTCTCACTGAAGAACGAATGGCCTGCTGGTCCTTTTCTAAAGACCTTGAAAATAGTGCTATATTTTTAGGGATATTGGGGGTGGATGCCCATAGGTAATTATGTGTGTGCTGCTGAAGCCAGAACCCAGGCACATGAGGCAAGTACCTACCACCGCGCTATGTTCACAGCCTGTTCCCTTGCCATGTAGACCTGAGCTAGCCTCAAACTTGCCACCGTCTTGTCTTTGAGAGTCAGGATTATAGGCGTGCACCACCCATCTTGAGCTCAGTTCAGTTTTGTAAAGTTTTATAACATTATAATTATATTATATTTGTGTGTCTCTGTATGTGTGCACATGAGTGCCGTGGTAGGCAAACGGGAGTCAGAGGTTGACTTGGGGGAGTTGGTTCTCTCCTTCTACCCTGTGGGTTCTGCAGATTGAACTCTGGTTATCTTGGTTAGTGGCAAGTGCCTTAACTGACTGAACCAACTTGCTAGATCAATTGTTGTTGTTGTTTTGTTTTGTTTTTTGTTTTTTAGACAGGATCTCATGTATCCCATGCTGGCCTTGAACTTATGATGTAGATGAGTATAGTCTTTAACTTTGGATCCTCCTGCTTCCACTTCTATAATGTTGAAATTACAGGTATGTGTACCGCACCCAGCTAACACGCTGCTGTGTATAGAATCCTGGACTTTACCCATGCTAGGCAGGCATTATGCCAGCTGAGTCCCAGTCCTAGTCCCCAGGTTTGTTTGTTTGTTTGTTTGTTTATTTAAGAGCTAAGGGCCAAGTGAAATCAGAGTAAGAGATCTTAAACCAGAAAATCCCTGCCTTTCCTTATTCAGTAGCCCCAGACGTCTCACAGCAACGGTCCACACTCTAAACTAGAACTAGTTTGCTCTCCCTCATTTCTTCCTGCACGAATTCAGCAAACACCCTCAGTATATGGCAGAGGCAGGTAAGCAGAATGAAGATGCCTTCAAAGGAGAGTCAGTCCAAGGGTTCGTCTTCAAGCACCAACACCGCAGTGAAGGAGCTGTGCATGGTGTGGATGCGTAAGGTTCCCAGTGAAGCTGGATGATTGGGATACTATCAGAGTATCCCTTAAGGGTTCACAGGCCAGAATTTAATCACTGCGTGAAATAGTGTGGGGGTGGGGTTGGGGGTGGGGGGGTGGAGCGCGGGGCGGAGCGCGGGGCGGAGCGGGGGGTGGAGCGGGGGTGGAGCGGGGGGCGGAGGGGGGCGGAGTCTCTTTACGGTGTTCAGAGGTGGGCTTTTGGGAGGTGATTAGGGTTGAGCAGGGTCATTAGGAGAGTCACTCATGATTGGATCTTAAAGGCTTTGTAAGAAGAGGCTACACACATGCAGCACTCTCCTTATTTCTCACCATGTGACATCCTGTGTCACTATCAAAGGCCATTTGAGATATAGCTCTTAGGACTTTGACTCAGAATCATATGCCAAAATAATCGTGTTTTTATAAAGTTACTCTGAGACAGCTCAGTTGGTAAAGGGCTTAGCTTACGAGCATGAGGGCCTAAGTTTGATCCTCAGAACCCACATTTAAAAAAAAAAGAAAGAAAGAAAAAAGAAAAGGTGTGCTGGAGAGGCAGAGATGGGCAAATCCCTGCAGCTGCATGCTCAGCCAGCTTAACAGCTTAACCTAGCTCCAGCCCAGAGAGAGACCCTGTCTCAAACAACCAAACAACCAAACAAACAGAAAACAAAAAACCCAAAGACATCAGGCGTGGGGGCTTATATCTCTAATCCCATCTCTTGGGAGGTAGAGTCACATAAATTCAAAGCCAGCCTGGTCTACATAGTAAGTACCAGGCTGGCCAGGGATACACAGTGAGATCATGTCTCAAAAACCCAGTAAAGTCCAAACTGGACTATACCTGAGGAATGACAGGCAAGGATGTCCTCTGAGCTCCACATGCACCTACACAAAGTGTGTGATATCGCACACGCACACACACACACACGCATGTGCACACACACTCACACACACACTCACACACATATTGTTATAGTAGTGCAAACCAGATTGATTTGGTGGCCTTAGTAAAGACATCTTCCTGAGTCTGTTTCCTCCCCATGAAACAGAGACAGGGATGTGCCTCCTTGTGCTGTAGTTTGTGCCTCAGGAAGCCTGCAATGAGGAGTTCAGCCACTGCTAGTAAAGCCCCAGGTCTTCGGAAAGCTTGTCCCAGAAGCTTGCAAGATGAGATGCATTTTTAACAGTCCCCATTGGGCCAGCAGGCCTGAGAGTACCTGGGTTCTCTTGGATCCTGAAAGCAGGAGCCAGTTAGTGAGAATGACAAGGAGTTGGGCTGGAGCGATGGCTCAGTGGTTAAGAACACGTGTTGCTTTCCCAGAGGACCTGGTTTCCACACCCAGTCAGCTTACTCCGGTTCCAGGGAATCTGGTACTCTCTTCTGGCCTCCAAAGGACCCATGTGGTGCACAGACATACATTCAGGCAAAACACTATTACACATAACATAAAAATAAAGGTTCAAAAGAATTTTTAAAAAATGAACAAGAAGGCTGGCCATTGCCTTCTACCTCGGGTAGAGTGGCTCTTGGATCTATCCCCCCTGAACACTAGGTACCACTGGAAATGTTTCCAGGTTGGAAGAGGGATGACAGCCAGTCTTGGAACCTCCACTGACCTAAACACAGGTCATATAGCCAGAAGTAGTCAAAATTGGACATCGTGAAGTTCTTGTAAGACATCTGTTGGGTGACTCAGGCATTTCTAGCCCGTGGTCTACAGTGGGCGGACAGGTTGATGTAGGAGGGCAGCGACACCCACTTGTGTTGAGATCTTTCTAGCCTGTATCAGGGAGAATTCTATAGATTACTATCCTCCCTCTGAGAGTGCCCTGGAGAACATCAGCTGCAGTACACTACAAGGGAAGCAGGCGAGCTGCCATAGAAAAGGTATACATATGGGGCTGTGTGTCATGGAGACAGAGCTCAGAGTCCTGCGTCGTGGATAACTTTGCATCCTGGAGGAAGTTAGCCTTGCTTGCAACCATAATTTCCTGATTGTCAAAGGGAGAAAATGGCACCTGTGTGAATCAACCAGGATATGTAAAGTACATTGTAAGTCTTTGAAACACCATCTCATGTTTTCTTTTCAGGAGATCAGAGGTGTTAAAATGGCCTGCCCAAGTTAAACCAACAGAGCCAGGAGCCTGGTTACAAGCGCTTCAAGCGCTTCCTTTGGCTCTCGGCAAGCAGGTGAGAAGCTGGGAACTGGCTCGGTTCCATCTGGGAATTCCACAGTCAGGTGGGTCTGGTCTCCAAGCCTGACTTGAATGCAAGTACACCAGGCCAGAGGAACTAACAACACAGGGGTGAGTCACCCTGACTCACTGCAGCAGGAGACCCCTCCTCCCTGCCACTTGGGCCAAAGTCTGGTTGCCCAGCAACGAGACATAATATATATAAATAAAATACGGCTTCGTGCTTCAGGAGGGAGGCCCGATGTCTTCTTGCTTCTGTCCCTTTCACCCCCCTACCCAGCCCTCCCCCATCCTAGCTTGCCCAGGATCATTGATTCGATGCTTAAAGCTCTCACTACAACAATCGGTGGTGGATTCCTAATGGTGGGTGCTGGGTTCTACTGGCACCCAGTTAGATAAAGTTCCCTCAGGGTGGTGCAGAAGGGATAGGCTTGCCAGGTACACTGGACTTTACCACCTCAGCGACTGGGCGAGGGTGGTTTGGATGGACTTGTGTGCCTGATCCTGAATCAGAAGGGCAGGAGGTGCTCCAGGCTTCTGCAGGGAAATGGTGTTCATTTCCCAGGCATGGGTGGCACTTATGCTACCGTGGAAGTGCCTGTCAGCAGGATCAGCCTCAGCTGGAACCTGCAAGTTTCGCCATCCACCTCGTTACCGGTGAGCCATTTTATTTAGATGCAGAACACCTGGCAGTGTGGACCCCTGGGTGGGCTCTAGCTAGTGCCCCAGTCTGGTGTGGGCATGGTCGTAGCCATTAGTGTATAAGCCTCTCTGGGACAGCACTGAACTTGGGGAGATTACACAGACACAGACACACATTCATATCTCATACCCACGTGTATATGTACATGTATGTGTATATCTCACTTCATTAATCTTTACAATGACTCTGTAACATTGCTTTTGGGGGGGGTCAACTTTCCCATGCCTTAGTTCACACCTCTGAGCCTTTTAGGTGCACAAGGTGATGAAGTTTGACATCCTCGCTTCCCAGACACCGAGCACTGGTACTCTCATAGAACTTCCCTCCTTGCCTTTTCTAGACAGCCCATCAGTGACCTCTAGTCATAGGTCATGTTCTTAGGAGAATTTAACATAAATGAAATCATACACAATGTAATGTTTTATCTGTTCTCTTTCACTTAGCACAATGCATTTCGTTTATTGGCTTAATTTTTTCCAATACTTTTAGATTTGTGTGTGTGTGTGTGTGTGTGTGTGTGTGTGTGTGAGAGCATGTATACACCAGAGATCATAGGAGGACTTTCAGAAGTCAGTTTCTGCCTTCATCCTGTGAGGAACTGGGCTTGAACTCAGGTCCTCAGGCTTGGCCAGCAAGCACCTTTATCCAGTGAGCCATCTCAGCAGCCCCACTGTATTTCAGCTCTGTTCATGCTCTCATTGGTTTGTTCCTTTCTTTGTCAATCTGCTTATTGTTACCAACAATTCAAACAGTTGGCACTGTCTGAGTAAGGTGGAACACACGAGTACGGATCTTTGAATACACAGCTTCATTTCTCCTGTGGGAATGCCTAAGAGAGAAAATGCTGGTTCATTAAATGGGTACTATTGTCATCTCTGGTCTAGAGATCAATGGTGCAACCTCAGAGAGATGGAGCAGCGGCCAGAAGTTCAAAGCCATTACTGACCTCTCCACTAGGAGGTCATTCACCCCACTGATATAATAAAGTGGGGGAATTATTTCAAGTGAAAGGCTCTTTTTTTTTTTTTTGTAAATAATTGCTACACATAGGCTGAATTCAAGTTTGTTGCTTGTATAACTAACTGTCTTTGAATGCAAGTAGCAACCACAGCAAGTGCACATAGTGAGGACATTTCTGAAGGTAACTAATGACAGCTTGAGCTGGAGGTCTATAGGGAATGGATATTTTGGGTCAGCTTTGTGAAGATGGCATTTGATAGTTACAGTCTTCTCTTGAGAAGAGCCTCTTAGTCTGGTTTTATATTGCTATAACAAAGTATCTGAGGCCAGGTAATTTATAAAGAATAGAAATTTCTTTGACTCACATTTTGGAAGCTAGGTAGCCCCAGGGCATGCATGCATGCTGCCAAGGTTTGGCAAGTATCTGGTAAGGGTCTTCTTATTACATTATAATAGGGCAGAGTAGATCACAGTATATTATATACATATATATCTCATGCAAACCCCAGTCTACATATGCATGTTCATGTACTTGAGCCTGTGGAGACAAGAAGTCACCTTTGGGTGCCTTCCTTAGTTGTTTCTCCACTTTAAAAAAATATTTGTTTGTTTGTTTGTTTATTTATTTATTTATTTATTGTGAGTGTGTGCGTGCATATGTTTGTGTGTGCATGTGCTCCTGTATGTGCTTGTATGAGTGCATATGTACCATGTAAGTGCAAGAGCCAGTACAGAAGATGGTGTCGCACACTCTGGAACTGGAGTCACTCCAGTTCTTACTGGTTATGAGCCACCATATGGGTGCTAGGGACCAAACCCAGGACCTCTGGGCCTGAAGAGCCAGTCTGAGCCCTACTTTTTTGCTTTGTTTTGTAATTTGGTCAAGGTCTCATGTAGCCCAGGTTGGCCTCAAGGTACATGTTTAGCCAAGGCTGACCTTGAACTTCTCATTTTCCTGCCTTCATCTCTTAAGTGCTGGGTATATAGGCACGAGCCACCACAGCTATTTTATGTGGGGCTGGGAACTGGATCCAGGATTTTGTGTATGCTAGCAAGCAAGCGTGCTACCAATTGAGCTGCACCCTCCAGTTGCTGGCTTGTTTAAATGTTGAACATGTTCCAAACTTGACCAAAAGCAGGTCCGTTAGGCTGAATTCATATCGTTTTCCCAAGCCCCCGACTTTTGAGCATTTCCTGTCTCTTGAGTATTAAAGGTTTCAAGGTTGTATACTTTCACGCCAGGGTTGGTCCTCTTTAAGGACAACATTCAGAAAACAAGGTAAGGCACTAGATGAACTTGAAGCTGAGCTAGGACAGCCAGATGGGTCTAGAGAAAAACACACAGGCTCTTGAAGGGAAGTAATGTGACCAGCTACTTGAAGTTTCTGCTCTGACTTCTTTTCAGTGATGGATTATAAACTGGAATTGTGAGCTGAAATAAACCCTTGTATCTTCTAAGTTATTATTTGCCAAGGAATTTAATCACAGCCAGACATGAACCTAGGCTATTAGGTGATTCACTGCTTTCCTCGTCTCTGCCTAGTGGCTTCCCATGCTGGGCTGAGGAGAGTGCTGAGGGTCCCGCAGGTCAGAAGAGGCTGGAGTGCTTGGAGTGGACGGGGGCAAAGATGATGTTGGAAATGAAGCCTTGGTTCTGGGAGGAGCAGCTGGAGATGGCAAGATGGAGGGCACCAGGACATTAGACAGTGAGTGTGCATCCTGAAATGAGGGCTCTTCTGGCTGACCCATTAGTGTTGCTGGGGCCTACTATGGCCACCAACCTTTCTCTGACACTTTTGTCTATGAGAATAACTCTGATAATCATCTTCTTAGGTGGTCAGGATACTTGTGAAAAGTACCTAGTGGACTGTGGTCAACTAAAGAGGGTTTGGAAGAATCAGAGGAGAAAGAATAGGGAGTGGACTGGCTAGTTTTATGTCAGCTTGACACAACCTAGAGTCATTGGAGAGGAAGGAGCCTCAACTGAGAAGATGCCTCCAAAGATCTGACTGTAAGGCATTTTTAAAATTAGTGATTGGGGCTGGAGAGATGGCTCAACCATTAAGAACTCCTAGCTGCTCTTCCAGAGGACTCGGGTCCTCTGGACCCACATGGCAGCTTACAATTGTCTGTAACTCCAGTTTCAGGGGATCTGAAACCCTCACACAGACATACATGTAAGCAAAATACCAATGTACACAAAATAAAAATAAATATTTAAAAAAATACTAAAATTAATGATCAATGGGGGAGGGCCCAACAGTAGATGGAGCCATCCCTGGGCTGGTGGTCCTTGGTGCTGTAAGAAAGCAGGCCAAGTAAGCCATGTGGAGCAAGACAGTCAGCAGCACCCCTCTGCAGCCTCTGTGGCAGTACCTGCCTCCAGGTTCCCGCCCTGCTCGAGTCTCTGTCTTGACTTCCTCCAGTGCTGAACAGATTTAGACGCATAAGTCAAATAAGCCCCCTCCTCCCGTTTCCTTTTGGTCATGGTGTTTCGTCACACAACAGCCTAACTAGAACAGGGAAAGAATAAAAATATGTATAAACAGAGGAAAAGGAAGGAAGAATAATCCTCATGTTGCTGCTGAGTCATAGAAGCCAGAAGTGAAGTGCAGACCTCCGGACCCCTAAGCTGCAGAGGTTCAAGGAAGCCCGTAGCACACAATCAATGTCTCAGGCACAGAGTCATCATTAACAACTTTGAACTTGTTTTTAGAAGTGTGCATTGTATCGTTAGTGAGAAGTGTATGTACTTGTCAGTGTGGGTGCGTGCATGTGTACCTTGGGTGCACATATGTGCATGTGTGCATTACAGGCCAGAGGCTAACAGTGTGTTGTTAGATTAGGATTGGTGGAGGCATCTCCAAAAGCGGCGTGGTTCTTTGGGTCAGAACTGAAGGGCCAACATCTTTTTGAGGAAATGGAGGCTGTGTGCATGGTACTAGGGCTTGAAGTTTTATAGGGCTAGAAGGGAGGGAGGGTAGATCATGGTGGGCTAGACTTGCCTCTGAAGTTTCAGACAGGAACTATCTGTTAGGGCGGTTATTCTTGAGTGGTGTGCGTGGTTTCTAGGCAAGCTCTGCCAGACTGAGATATTTTTACCCTCTAAGTATATTTCCTCAGTTTCCCTCTTATTTATTTATTTTTTGGGACCAAGTCTTTCACTGAGCCTGAAGCTTACTGACTGGTCTAGGCTGGATTGCCTATGAGCTCCCCAAATGTACTTGTCTCCTGCATACCTCACCCCCAAGTGCTGGGATTGTGTGTATGTACAAGCACATTCAAGTGTGTGAATGCACACACGTGCTTGCATGCACACACACACACACACACACACACAGGCACACAAATCAAAAATGTAATAAAACTTCCCTTTTTAAAAATGTGAGGTGTACTAGAGAAGTACTTGACCTCTGACCTCCATGTGTTTGTACACACCCACCTGCACATACATGAAGATATATATATCCATCACACATACTTAGTACACACCCCTCCTAGACACACTCACACTCACTCACACTCACTCACACACACTCACACACACACTCACATACACTACACATACACATCCATCACACACACACACACACAGAGGGAGGGAGGGAGGGAGAGAGAGAGAGAATAACAACAATAAACCCCAAACTACCTGAAGTCTTTCACTGAGCCTGACTGGTCTTAAACACCCAGGCACCCCACAGTATGGTTACTCTTACTTCTCTATTGCTGTAAGAGACACTGTGATCAAGGAAACCTGTAAAAGAGAGAACTGAATTGGAAGCTTAATTACTGTTTCAGAACATGAGTCCATGGCTACTGTGATGAGAAGGTTGGGAACAGGTTAGGGGGCATCGTGCTGGGGCAATCAATAGCAGAGTGCTTCCTTCTGACCACAGCATGTGGCAAAAATGGAGGAATGGCATTCTTCCAGTGATACACATCCAACAAGGCCACGCCTCCTAATCCTTTTCATACAGTTCCAGTAACTGGGACCAAACACTCAAACATATGAGCCTATGGGGACCAGTCTCATTTAAAGTACCACATAGAAGCAATTTAAAAAGATTGTTCTTTTGTTTTTTATTTGTTTGTTTTTCAAGACAGGGCTTCTCTGTGAATCCCTGGCTGTCCTTGAACTCTGTAGACCAGGCTGGCCTCAGACTCACAGAGATCTCCTTGCCTCTGCCTCCTCAATCCTGGGATTAAAGGTGTGCATTACCAGTGCCCAGCAGTAATTACATTTGTTAAGGACAGTGTCCCAACTATAACACCAACTCCTGAGTCCTCTAAACGCATGTCCTTATCACTGTGTAAAATCTGATCGTGCCATATCTATAGTTCCAGAGTCTTAAACTCATGCTCAACACCCAGAGTCCAAGTTTGTTAATCCAAATCAAATGATGTTCCCAATATCAATGATGAGATGGGGACAGTGGCCATTTCTATTACAAAAGGCAGAAGAAAGGAGTCAAGTGACTCAAAGCAAGTATGAGACCCAGTGGTGAGGGCATATGTGCTGAAGCTGGAATATAGTTCTACTTTCCTGATAGTACCTTTTGAGCAGTGGGTCTAGGGCTGGGCCTCTGGGGTGTCAGGCAGCCTCACTCCTAGGACCTTGCTGGGCTCATCCCTCATGGCTGCTTTCTGGGGTTGGAACTGCACATTTGAGTGTGCAGATTGTCCATATGGGTACTGCATCCCACTAGTGGGCAGCAGCATTCCAAGATATCAGCGCCTCAGCGTGATGTGTGCAGATTGTCTAGGTGGGCACTGCATTCCATTTGTGGGCAGCAGCATTCTGAGGTATCAGCAGCTCAGAGGTGATCCTACTATGAGATGCTTTTGTCTGTCACAGGGAGCTATTCCTCTAAGTGCTGACATTTTATAAATCTCCCCCATCTTGTAAAACTTCCACATAAAGGAATTCAAATCTTTTAATCTCCCCTGTCTTGTAATAAAACTTTAATGAAAACGTTTTAATTTTCCCCACTTGGTAAAAGTCCTGTGTAAGGCCCAGGTAGCTGTGTTCTGGGGACTTGATGGCCTCAGGTGGCCAACCCCTTTTCTTCGCTTCCTTTGCCTCAGTTAGAAAGTGAAACAAAACAACTAGCCAGTGGCAGAAGTAGAGCTACAGCCAACAGGGAAAAGACAGAGTCACCATGTGAGTTAGAGTAAAATCTAAATGAACTTCCTACCCTGGTGGCCTTGCTAGCTTGCTTTGGGTCCTGGCATACCGTTTGCTTTACTCAGTTACTTTCCGTTTACTCATGGGCATCTTTGAGTGATGCCTGCAGTATCTATTTCCAGCACTGCTTCCGCAGCTCCTATGAGAGCCTTCTATCGAGTTTCACTTGGCTCCAGCCCCTGTACTCCCAATCCATTCAGCACATCCTCTGAAACCTAGACGGGGCCACTATGCCCTCTGAGCTCTGGTATTTGCACCCTACAGAATTTTAGCATCACATGAATGTAGACACAGGCAAAATCTGCTCCCTCCTACACCTGGGCTGCCTGAGCTGTGATTGGAGCAGCTGGGATTCCATACTGGAATTTGATGAACTGAGTCTCAAAATAGCTTGAAGGCTGTGAGTACTTCTGCTCTTATGGCTCCACCATTCTGAACTTGGTATGGGAAGAGAAGCTTTGATGTCTGAAGAGCGTTGAGGGTCTCTTCTTCTGATGCAGAAGAAAAGCTGACTTTTGAATTGATATTTATCTCTTAAATAAAGGGCTAGCATTCTCCATTGAACATGCCTTCTTACTCCTTGCAAGGTAGTCTGCAAAGTTCCCATTTATTATTTATTTATTTATTTATTTATTTATTTATTTATTGGTTTTTCGAGACAGGGTTTCTCTGTGTAGCCCTGGCTGTCCTGGAACTCACTCTGTAGACCAGGCTGGCCTCGAACTCAGAAATTCGCCTGCCTCTGCCTCCCGAGTGCTGGGATTAAAGGCGTGCGCCACCACTGCCCGGCCTCCTTTTATTTATAAATGACATCTTTAGGTCATTCCTTTGCTCTTATATCTCAGCTTAAGTGGTTAAAAGCAACTGCAAACATGATAGCCTGATCCCTAGAACCCACATAAACATGCAATTAAAAAGGGAAGGAAGCAAGGAATAAAGAAAGAAAGAAAGAATGAAGGAGGGATGGGAATAAGAAAAGAAGGAAGGAAGGAAGGAAGGGAAGAGGAAGGGAAGATTAGGTTTGGTAACTCTGGCTCTAGGAAGGAGGACTTGGCACATTCCTGGGGCTCAATGGCCAGCTACTCTAGCCTACTTGGGGAGCTCCAATGAGAGATCTTGTCCCACCCCATAAAAACAACCAGCCAACCAACAAACAAAAAACAAACCAAAACTAAGGGGATGGTGTCTGAAAATGAAGCTTGAGATTGCTCTCTGGTCTTTATGGGCACCACCACACGTGTACCAAACCACATATATGAATATGTATGTACACAACCCACACATATGATTTTGCATGTACACAACCCACACATATGATTTTGCATGTACACAACCCACACATATGAATATGTATGTACACAACCCACACATATGATTTTGCATGTACACAACCCACACATATGAATATGCATGTACACAAACACTACCCTGACCAAAATAACTATGTAGCCTTCCCACATTTCTCCCACAAACCTACTCCACCAGAGACCCTATTCCAGCCTCAATAGAGACACAGGGCACAGAATGCAACAACATTCTTGTTCCTATTTAGCCAGGAAGAATTCAATGCCTACTTCTGACCAGTCATTCCTTATTTCCATTTGTTACATCATCAGAATGTTTACTACTTTCCATACTTCTCTTGGCATTCTGGTTATAACTGAAATAACTGCTAAGGAGCATCAAACTCTCCTAGTCACACCCTATTCATTTCTTTGTTCCTCAACATTTCAGGTACTTTCATAACCAGAGCAACCATCCAACTCTTGTTGTTACAAACAAAGAATAGTCTTGTTGTACAAAGGAAAACACACCAAACAAAAGTTGTTTGGCAAGGCAATTTGTGTGTGTGTGTAAAAGTATATTAGAACCTGTATGATCTACTTTTTATACACCAGCAATAAAACACCATGACCAAGGCAACTTATAAATGAAAGCTTTTAATTGGTTTTTTTTTTTGGTTTCAGAGAGCTACGCTCCATGATGGCAGAGCAAAACATGCAGAGCTCCATGATGGCAGAAACAGCTGAGGGCTCACATCCCACACAGCAAGCAGGAAACAGAGAGAACATAGAAATGGCACGAGTCTTTTGACGCTTTAAAGCCTGCTCCAAATGAACGCCTCTTCCAACAAGGCCACGCCTCCTGAGTCTTCCCAAACAGTTCCACCAACCAGGAGCCAAGTAGTCAAATATATGAGTTCAGAGGGTCATTCTCATTCAAACCACCACATTTCATTTTCTAGTACCCTTAGGCTCCTCCCCCTATCATAATGCAAAATACATCTAGTCCAACTCTAAAGTCACCATAGTCTTTTACAGTCTCAACATAGTTTAGAAGTCCAAAATTTCTTATGAGACTCAAGACTATCTCTTAATTGTAACCCTCTGTAAAATCAAAAAGCAGCCGGGCAGTGGTGGCACACACCTTTAATCCTAGCACTCGGGAGGCAGAGACAGGTGAATTTCTGAGTTCAAGGCCAACCTGGTCTACAGAGTGAGTTCCAGGACAGCCAGGGCTACACAGAGAAACCCTGTCTCGAAAAAAAAAAACCAAAAAAAAAAAAAAGCAAAAAGCAGATTACATACTTCTAACACACAATGGCATAGAATATATATTGCCACTCTGAAAGGGAGGAATAAAGGCATATTGAGAAGTACTGGATCAAAGAAAAACCAAAACCCAGCAGGGCAAATCCAAATCCTGGAGTTTCATGAGTGATGTCAAGGTGGGTAAATGGCTCTGCCTCTCCAACTTTGCCTCCGGTAACATTTTCTTCTCTCTCTCAGGCTGGTTCCACTCCTTATATGCAGCTCTCATTGGCAGATATCCCGTGGCTATGGCACCTTTAATATCTTAGGGTCCCCAATGCAATCTAGGAGTAACTTTTACAGCTTTACAAAATGGCTTCTCAAGGCCTCCATGCAGAGGCTAGCCTGATACTTGGGGCCTCACATCTTAACCTTTTGGCAACCTTAGTGTCCTTCATGACTCTAAAGTCAGAACCATGTGAACAACATTGCCATGTTTGGCTGCCTGCATGAACCCCTTGAATCACACAGGAAAACTCCTTAGGCCTTTCCTTCCACAAGTTGGAAGCTTATCTGGGTAGAGTTGTGCTCTGCCGGCAATCTCCCACCTCCCGATTTCATTTCAGACCTGCTCTCTCCTTAATCTCCTTATTTATCTCTTGCAGCACAAGCCTTGGCTCTAACATTACATTTTCTGATGATCTGTTTTCTCTTCAAGTTGTACATTTGTAATTTTTCGCCCTGCTTGCTCTTTTTTCTTTGTAGAAACGCGTATGACCGATTGCGAATAACTGTGAAATGGGAAGGGCTAATGTTAGGGTATCTTGAAATCTCCTTTGCCAAATTAGTCTATTATTTTCCAATTTAGTCTCAGGGAAAGTCTTAGGACAAATGCACAAACCAGCTACAGTCTCTGCCAAAATATCCCCCAAACGGTCTGGACCCCAGTTGCTAATACTGTATATTAGAACCTGTATGATCTACTTTTTATACACCAGCGATAAAACACCATGACCAAGGCAACTTATAAATGAAAGCTTTTAATTGGTTTTTTTTTTTGGTTTCAGAGGGCTACGCTCCATGATGGCAGAGCAAAGGCAGGCTGGCAGAAACAGCTGAGGGCTCACATCCCACACAGCAAGCAGGAGACAGAGAGAACATAGAAATGGCACGAGTCTTTTGACACCTTAAAGCCTGCTCCAAATGAACGCCTCTTCCAACAAGGCCACGCCTCCTGATCCTTCCCAAACAGTTCCACCAACCAGGAGCCAAGTAGTCAAATATATGAGGTTTCTCTTCTGAAACCTCTTGAGCTGGGTTTCCAGAGTCCACACTGCTCAGTCCTACCATCTTCCAAGCTCTTACTAGGATTGCCCATCAAGCCCCACTTACAGAATTTAATCACCCTGCTAGTCCAAAGCCCCCAAAGTCTTCCACACGTCTCCGGAAACCTGTGTGGTCTGGCCTGTCACAGCAAGAGCCCACTCTTAGTACGTACTCCATGTTGGCTTCTTTTCTTTGCTGGGATAAAACACAAAGCAGCTTATAAATGAAGTGTTTCATTGGACTTACATTTTCAGAGGGTTGGAGTCCATGATGGCAGAGGGAAGGCATAGCAGCAGAGGTTGAGACTTCACATCTCAAATAATAAGCAAGAGGCAGAGAACACACTGGGAACAGACAAAAGTGTTCTGAAATCTCAAAGGTGCCCTCGGTGACACACCTGCTTCAACCAGGCCACACGTTCTGATCTTCCCCAAAGGATCCCACCAACTGGGGATCAAGTATTCAAACATATGAGCTTATTGGGGCATTCTCATTCAGACCACAACAGAACCCCAGCACAGCTACCAAGCACACTTGGCCAAGATGGTTTCTGTCTTTCCTCCCTGACACAGGTGATGATTCAGCTCATTGGTGGGAGCTTGACTTCCAGGACACATGAGTCATTTCCAGGTTACCTTTGATAAAATAGCAACAACAACAACCTCTATAACTTTGATAGAAAAAGACTTGCTCTTGATAGGTTTTTCAAACTTAGCTAGCATATGTTGATATTTTGAAGTCTCTAGAAAGGGTAAATTGTTCTTTTTAAAAATATGAAGTTTTATGTGTACAGGGGTTTTCCCTGCCTGTACGTTTGAACATCATTGTGTGCTTGGTGATGGTGGAAGCCAGAAGAGGGTATCACATCCCCTGTACCTGGAGTTGCACATGGTTGTGAGCTGCCATGTGGATACTGGGAATTGAACTCTGGGTCCTCTGGAAAAGTGGCCAGTGCTCTTAACCTCTGAGTCACCTTTCCAGCCCAAATAAATTGTAGTTATGGCAAGCAATGGCCTTCTAATGAGTTAAGGTGGACCCACCTTAATCTTAGGGTTATTTGGAAACCAGCTCAGAGATCAGGGCCCGGAGAACACTTTTGGCATATCTGGTCTCTGGCAGGGATGAGACCGCCAAGAGTCCCAAGGACATTTTTTGGCTTTGGTTCACAAAGAAACCGGCCATTTTTCTTGAACTGCCTAAAGTCTAGCCAGTGTCTACCTCTTGTTCTTTTTTATTTTTATTTATTTTTTATTGGATATTTTATTTCTTTACATTTCAAATGTTATCCCCTTTCCTGGTTTCCACTCCGGAAATCCCCTATCCTATCCTCCCTCTCCCTGCTGCTATGAGGGTGCTCCCCTTCCACTCCCACCTCCCCACCCTTGCATTCCCCTACAATGGGGTTTCGAGCCTTCACAGGACCAAGGGCCACTCCTTCCATTGATGCCATCCTCTGCTACATATGTGGCTGGAGCCATGGAGTTCACTCCATGTGTACTCGTTGGTTGGTGGTTTAGTCCCTGGGAGCTCTGGGGGAGGGGTCTGGTTGGTTGATATTATGTCCTGCAAGAGTCATTATAGAATTGGAGCGTTGACGGATGTTACTTCTTCCATATTAATTTGGAGTGTTTAGTGTGACAGTTTTGGGGTGCATCTAAACTGTCAGATGTCAAGAGAAAAGGAAGTCCTTGGCTGGTGTCTGGAAAAGACGTGAGAAGGAAGTAAAGGCAAGAGTTATGAGCCTATTCAGAGAATAGGCTAAGAATAGGAGGCTTAACATCAAGTACTGAACTTTGATGTTAGAAAGTTTAATATTTTAACTCTAAGTCGTATATTTTATATATAACCCTCATAACTTGCATACGCTCTCTAATCTTCTTTTTCATTGTGCTGGCTAGTTTTATGTCAACTTGACACAAGCTGGAGTTATTGGAGAGAAGGGAGCCTCAATTGAGAAAATGCCTCCATGAGATCTAGCTGTAGGCAAGCCTGTAAGGCATTTCCCTAATTAATGATTGATGTGGGAGGGCCCAGCCTATTGTGGGGAAAGCCATCCCTGAGCTGCTTATTCTGGGTCTTATAAGAAAGCAGGCTGAGCAAGCCATGTGGGGCAAGCCAGGATAGATTCTGTCTCATTTCTGAAGTTGGTGGTGACATCAGTAGGTGGCATCTCATCCTGCTGGTGGGGGTTGGACTTCACAATCCGAGGCTATTGGGTAATTATCACAAAGAGGACAGTTCTGGAAATAGGGAGTCCTTGCTGCGCTAACTACATGTTAGAACAAAACTTTCTTTGATGGGAAAAATAAGACCCTCTTTTTCTCCAAATTAGTAACCAGTTTTCAATCTTCAGTCTTAGCTTATTTTTTGTCATGACAGAATATAGAATAAAGAGGTTTATGTTGGCTCATGGTTTTAGAGTCTGTGAAATCCAAATGTATAGTACCTGCATTTGCAGAAGTGAGAAGACAAGGGGCCAGATTTAATATCTAAGAGGAAAAGTCACCAATCCAAAAAAAAAAAAAAAAAATCCTTCCTGGATTTCTGGATTGAAATATGGTTGTCAGGGTGGCGTGGCCTTTACTTGCCAAGCCATCTCTCGATCCACAAAAAGACTTCCTTGGCTTTATGTATATATAAGTTGAAAAGTCTTACTTTTTTAAACACATAGAAGTAAATGGATTTTCCACTTAGCTCTTCATATTTGGGGTAAACATCCTTGTTCTTTGGTTGATCTCTCTGTCAGTGGGTCTATGATGATAATTCCTGAAAAGAGATGCAGACTTTTTGATAGTTTTCAACATCCACCCCTTGAGCCTGCTGTCAGGCCAGCTACCTTGAAAGTTTGGCTCTCTTCTGACCCCTGGGCTTTGTGTGTCAGCTACCATCTCTCTCATGTCAAATGTTGGAGTGGAAATGTGGTCAGCCACAAGCAGGAAAAGGATCAGACTGTTCTGATAACCAAGGAGGAATGGTACAGGGAATTGCAAAGTGTATTGGAGACAAGATGGGGCAGTAAGGGTGTTTTGTGGGTTTGAGTCATGTAAAAACCTCAGGATGCGGTAGCATCACAGAGAGCCTCCAGGGCTAGCTAGCCCACTGATTAATCTGTATTTTATCTCTTGGGCCAAGGGGAACAAGAGAAGGCGTTGTTGAAAGAGATTTTACTATCTTTGTTCCGTGTGTGTGTGTGTGTGTGTGTGTGTGTGTGATGTCAAACCATCTATGGTAAATTGGTTAAGGAATAATGTACTGGACCAACCAGAAAACACTTAAAACTTAGCTTGCGACCAAGGCGGTGGTTTAAAGTCAGTACAGTGATTTCTAAAGTCACCGTCTTTCCGCAATGTCGCTTCTTCCCTTCCGTGTGAGCGGGGGTTGGTACGGGGAACCCTTTCCGCGTATCTCTGACAGTCCACATTATGCGCATGCGCAAAACTCAGTAGCCCCGCTGCGCGCGCACCCCCCACCCCCCCCTCACCCTCGGTCTAAAGCCCTGGAAACGTCGCGCTGTCCCTGAGACCTGAGTGGGCGGAGCCGCGTGTACTGCGCCGAGCAGAGACTGCGCAGGCGCCTGCTCGCTCGCCTTCGCCGGGCGCGCGGATGCGGAGGGTTCCGCTCTCGGCGGGCGGAGGGGTTGCGCGCACACGAGCGAGCCGCCGTGACGTGCGCCGCCGTGCTACGCCAGACATCACGGGTCTGTGTGTAGTGGCGGCCCGGCTGTCCTCAGCTGCATCTCCTGGCGAGGGTGGCGCGGCGTTCCCGGGTCGCGCGACCGGCGACAAAGACAACTCACAGTGGAGGATCCGGCGGCAGAGTCTCCGCTTCCGCTTCGCTGCTTCTCCAGTCACCGGCGACGCGGGCCGGGGGCTTCCTCCTCATCGGCCCAGGTTACTCCGCGGGCCCCGGGGCTGCAGCTACCCAGAAGCGGCGAAGAGGCCCCGGGCTGCGCGCCCGCTGTCCCATGTGAAGCAGGTTGGGCCTGGTCCCCAGCCCGTGCTCGGTTTCTGCTGCGGCTCTTCAGGCCTCGGGGACCCCGCGAGGCGCTGCTCCTGGGGGGCGCGGTGACAGGCCGTGCGGGGGCGGAGGGGCCAGCTTGGTGGCCTCCTCTCGGCCCTCGGCTCCGCGATCCCCGCCCAGCGGCCGGTAAGTGCTTCTGGTTCTGCGTGCGACTGGGCCCAGGGACGGGAATTCCGCTGCAGGGGGTGGGGGTATCTGGAGTGGGGGTAGCCCTGGTAGGCTGGGGTTGACCCCAGAACCCCCAGGTCAGCGCGACGTTGGCTGGGAAACTGTTAGATTCCTACTCCGCGGGAATTGTTTTCTAACCAGAAGGTTGCAACTAGCTGGTCGAAGGGAAGCTGAGACCAACGTGCTTTAAACCAGAAAAAGTGCTTGTCTTTGGGTAGTCGGAGTGGTCGGTTATTGGTGGTGTTTCCCCTTACCCTGAAGCGGTCGGCCAGCTCTCCGTGTGCGAATGCTTTGCTCTCTCTACGTGAATGTCAACTCGTCTCACCTTCCCGGCCCCGAGAGACGAGTATACCTTCTATACTCGTCTTTAAAAATGAAAAATCAAGGCTCAGTGAGATAGAGGTATAACTTTCCAAGGTCATGCAAGTGGTTATCGAGGAAGCAGATATGTTTCTGTAGGGTCTTCGTTTCTCCGTCCTGCAAAAGTTAAGTAGGTTAAGGAAATGAGATTGGCTGAAGAGTTTGTCCCTGGTTGTAAATTCGAAACACCTAGCGAGATAGTGTTTACACTTTTTTGACTTAAGCTGCTGGATATTATATTTTGTTGCAGCTTGTCTCCAGTCGTTTTAGTTTTCAAAGACACTACTTGTGGAAAAAGTGGTTCTGTGCATCCTTTTATGTGTACTGAAAAGAAAAAAATATATTTGATAAAACGGCACATTTCTTGAGGTTATGTTTTATTTCTGCACTTTGTTGTTGATGTGTATAGGAAACTCGCAGCTAGGTTATTTTCTTTGCTTGAGAATTCCTTATTGCAAACTTTGTTGCTGGATTATGTGGCAATGTCAGTATTTGCAGTGACTTTGCATTGTCTTATGTAGTATCTCAGGGTTTAATGTCAAAAGTCAATGTGTAAAATATCACAGAAAGTGATCATTTGTTGTTTATGTATCTATGCAAAATGCTACTAATTAGTTAACAAGCTGACAGAAAATTCGCATTTTAGT
Source organism: Rhynchomys soricoides (assembly GCA_019843965.1). Lineage (NCBI taxonomy): Eukaryota > Metazoa > Chordata > Mammalia > Rodentia > Muridae > Rhynchomys > Rhynchomys soricoides. The sequence goes on along the minus strand of JADRCH010000105.1, from coordinate 5,015,319 downwards.
ACGACACCGTACTGTTTTGATTAGTGAGTAAGCAGAGCTGGACCTCCTGACAGAAGAAAATGCTGATAAATGCCTTTCGAGTAATTGAAGCTTCATGTAACTACAAATGCTCAATTATAATACTCAAATTTCATTAGTATATTGCACCTTGAAGAAAACTTGTAGTTGACTGTCTTTGTAATAATGTGTAGGGAAGAGGTCACATTACAGAGCTAACAGGTGGCTACAGACTGGTTTGTTTGGTTAGAACACAGACATCGGTTGAATTTGGTATATTGTAGAATGGTTGTCTACTCATGTTCTCAGTGTGTCTGGTTGGAGAAACCAGCTGTCAAGAGCTTATCTTCAATAATGATGTATTAAGATGGAATCTTTTAGGTGGAGCGGTGCTCCTTAGCTGATCGCTGCCAAAGGGACAAGCTTACATTAGTAGACGCTGCATTGCGTTTAGTGTGCTTCTGCTTTTGCTTGTTTTGTGCCAGCTTTGGAAAACCAAAGTTCTCTAGGTCTCTCCTCTACAACTTTTTCTCATGAAAGCAACTTAAGCATAAAGAAAATCTTATCAGTGGTAAACCGCCATATGGTGACCTTCTCCACTCAACATTTGTTGATAGCTTGCTGTATTTAATGTATGTTAGTTTTGGTCGAACCATTTGAAACTAAGCTGTTGACATTATGACACTTTACCCCTCTTGTGTCAGCTTGCTTTGCTTAAAAACAAGGGTCCCCCCCCTTTTTTTTTTCATGGTAATGTTATTGTTCATTTTCTTCAACATGATAAATCCTTAGTTTAATTAAAACAAAACAAAACAACACAAAAACTTATGTGTATGTGTGCATGCTTGGTGCCTGTAGAGGTCCAAAGAGGGCATCAGATCTAGAATAACATTGCAGGTAGTTGTGAGCCACCAGAGGCGTGCCGAGAATGAAATCAGAGTCCTCTGCAAGGCAGCCAGTGCTGCTGCTCCTTCTTAACTGGTGAGCCACCTCTCCAGTCCTTCCTCAGTGTAATCTAATATCACACAAATTTACATCTCTCAAATTGTCCTGAGCATTATATACAACCTTTCTTACCCAAAACCGATCTCATCAGAGTTTATTCTTTTCATTTGTTTACCTCTTTTAAATCTCTTCTAATTTAAACTACCCAAACCCTCCCTGTAAAACAACATAGAGACCAGAATTCAGTTATTTTAGAAAATGACTCACATTTTGCATTTGTCAGAAAATTTCCTTCCAGTGAAGCCACCTAGTAGGTCTTTTCTCTGTCCTACTTAAACTAGCTGTTGATTGTAAACTAGTTTTAAAGAGTTCAAGGACAAGAACCCCTGAAGAATTGTACTTCGTATTGCTTCCCACCATGGAGGCCAAGCTGTCTAGTCCCCTTCCTTCTTGATGCTGTTGACCATGTGGTTCAGGGAGTTACAGTGAGACCCTTGCCTACCACAGTTAGCAAGGTCTCTGTCCGGTGATGGTGTGCCTTCCTGCCTACCACAGTTAGCAGGTCTCTGTCAGGTGATGGTGTGCCTTCCTGCCTACCACAGTTAGCAGGTCTCTGTCAGGTGATGGTGTGCCTTCCTGCCTACCACAGTTAGCAAGGTCTCTGTCAGGTGATGGTGTGCCTTCCTGCCTACCACAGTTAGCAAGGTCTCTGTCCGGTGATGGTGTGCCTTCCTGCCTACCACAGTTAGCAGGTCTCTGTCCGGTGATGGTGTGCCTTCCTTTATTCCCAGCACTTGGGAGAGGGGCAGGTGGAGCTCTGTGAGTTTGAGGCTAGCCTGGTCTCCATAGAAGTTCCAGGACAGTCTGGGCTAAATTGAGAAGCCTGTTCTCCTTAAAAAGAAAGAAAGAAAGAAAGAAACAAAGAAAAAGAACAAGAAAAAAAAAAGATGAAGAAATAAAAGATATCCGGGGTTATGTATGATAAATGAGCACAGTGGTGGTTCTAACCTGTTCTGCAGTCATCTTTAGATAATTTTTTATGTTATGTGTTTGGGTATATTATCTGCCTGCATATCTACACCATATTCTTGGTGCCTGCAGAAGCCAGAAGAGAGCATTGGAATCTTTGAAATTGGAGTTCCAGATTGTTGTAAGCTACTATATGGAAGGAACTGGGATGGAACCCCGGTGCTCTGGTGAGCAGCCAGTGAGTGTAACCGCTGAGGCCTCTCATCAGCTCCTCTGTAGTCATCTTTTTACTTACAGATTGTTATAGTGTCATAATCCTTGCCAGTCTACTTGTGAATTCATTGTAAGAACCTTGTGTTGGTCAACAGATGGAAACAAGATCATGGACATTGTAAAGTATCCTGGGGAGCTGCTGTATTAATTAAAATCTGATTTTGTGGGTTTTTAAGATTCTCGGTGATGGACTCAAATTACTAGCTGTTATGAATTGTTAAAGAAACTTGGCTTGAGAAGAACTGGAAGAATTCAATGACAGCCTTTTCTTGTAATAAATACTTAGTAAAGATGTTTGTTTAAACTTTATGCAATCAGTGTTGGTTGCACAGGAGGATCCAACAACAGGGCGCTGTGGGTGGGAGGGTATAGGTGTGTGTCGGAGGGCTGGTATGTGTAGCTCCCTGTTGGAAAATGCTTGGAGAGTGTGCACCTTTCCACCCAAACTGAGCAGGACAAACGGTGGATCTGAGCTTCACTCCACATTCTCATTTCATAATGATTGTGTAAATAAGCATTCGTGAATAAAGAATGAACTGATAATGAGGCATATTAGTTACATTTAGAGCTGGCTCTCATTTTTATTAAGCCAGATATAAATACATATGTAGTGTAGAATCAAATTTATTTTTCAACAAATTTAGTAGATGAATATTTTAAGGTTTCATAATAAGATTTCCAAGTAGCACATTCTGCCATTAAAAAATATTATTTAACTCATGAAACAGTTTTTAAGACTTTTTACCTATATCTGTAAATCAAGATGATCTATAAACACAGAAATAAAAAGCTTTTCCTGTTATTCTTAAATGCTTTTGTAGTATATCTATATATCTATGCACCTATATGTATATGCTTAGAAGAAATGCAAGTATGGTTTTGGCTTGGATCCTTTGGATTTATTTTGAATGTTGGTTGACAATGTTCCTCATTGTGGTTAATCATATTTACACTGTAATATCTAGTGAATTGTTGCTTTTGTTGTTATTTAACTTAGATTGTTTTATTATTTTAAAAATTATATATATATATGTATATGTATGCATGTATGTGTGCACAGTGCAGGACAGCTCCCTCTGAAGCTGGAGTAACAGGCAGTTTTGTACCACCTGATGTGGGTGCTAGAACCAACTCAGATTCTCTGCAGAGTGGGGCTTACTCTTAATAGCTGAGCTTGTGTGGATGGTTCTGCAGCCATGCACACACAGGTACTACTATGTGAACTGAGTAGTTAAAAACCCAAACCAGGAGGGGCTGGAGAGATGGCTCAGTGGTTAAGAGCACTGACTGCTCTTCCAGAGGACCTGAGTTCAATTCCCAGCAACCACATGGTGGCTCACAACCATCTGTAATGAGATCCAATGCCCTCTTCTGGGGTGTCTGGAGACAGTGACAATGTACTCATATACATTCATTAAATAAATAAATAAATAAATAAATAAATAAATAAAATCTTTTAAAAAACAAACCCAAACCAGATACATGAAGTTGGGAGGGAAGTGTGATGATGGGGGTAGAGGGAAGTGGGGATAGAGGGAAGTGTGATGATGGGGGTAGAGGGAAGTGGGGGTAGAGGG
>JADRCH010000105.1:4976416-4995105 GCA_019843965.1 Rhynchomys soricoides | reverse complement strand
GTTGTCTGTCTGGTACGTTGTCTGTCTGGTACGTTGTCTGTCTGGTAAGTTGTCTTTCCCACAGAACTAAAATCGTACTCTTAGGAAGTATAAATGTAGTGGTGAAAACACACATCACTGTTGTATTGATTTATAATAAAACAAATTGTCACGTCCACAGTTACTAGGTTACATAGCTATTAGATGTCTGTTTATTTCATTTGTAGAACCCCCTCTCTCCCCTCCCCTCCGTCTCCCTCCTTCTCTCCTTCCCTCCTTCCCTGTTTCCCTTCCTTCCTTTCTCCCTCCATGTCTCCCTCCCTCCCTCCCTCCCTCCCTCCCTCCCTCCCTTCCTTCCTTCCTTTCTTTTAAAGAGAGGTTGGGGAAAGAAGGGGAAAAGAAATCATAATTCAAACAAATAAGTTGGAAAAACCACTTCTGATAGTATGGAAACATTTATAAGAATTTCAGTTTTTTTGATTAAGAGTTGTTTAGCTACAGATGTCTATGGATCATAAGATTGACCAGCATGGTATGATAACCCTAAGGATACAGTAGTGGCACACATACCTCTGTGGGAACCAGCAACTCTCTAATTGGACTTAAGACCAACTCAACAAGTGGCAACTCATGTCTAGTACTGGAAACCTAGCTAACTACTCAGGGCTAGTGAAATGCTAGATCTTGGAGGCGAACCTAAATTGCCATTGTGTTAAACCAGCACAATCCCTTACTGTATTCTAAACATTTGTCCTTACAGCCACAGATAAGTGTAGTCCTCAGTCCTTGTCAAGGGAACTTCCTTCAACTGATAGGGACTGTTCTTACAGAGTACCACAGCCAGTCAGCACACAGACTTGTGGAGCCCCAGTGCCAGTGGTACATCTACAAAGAACTCCTGCACCTAAGGCTTGGAACACTGCACAGTGGAAGATCAGGGCAGAAATACTGTAAGAGCCAGAGGAACAGGGAGTTTGTTGTGATTTTGTGTCTCCTAGAAATTCCAGAAGCTACATGCGAAAAGTCTCAGCAACATAACTGCTCAAACACGACACTAATAGACATGCTAGTACGTTTAAGGAGGGAGTTAGAAGGCTGCATCTTCACACAGAAAACAGGCAACTAAGGAATGCTGAGAGTAAAAGAAATAGTCTTCCTTAGGGAAGAATCCAGCAGTTGGTTATCTGACATGGGCCAGCAGTGGTTCTTTAGTGACAGGGTCCTAAATGGGATGGCCAGAAGATGAACAGCTAAAGAAGATAGGAACGCTGGGGTGGAAGGGCTTGCACAAGCCATGTCTTACACCAAGCAACTTAATTAAGAACTACTGCATCTTATATACTATTTTGCAGGGGAAAATGGTCTTAGGAGTGATAAACACAGACCATTGGGAAGAGGCAGGTCCTCAGAAACTACAACGTTGACTCCTTTGAAGCATTGCCTCCAGCCCCAGACTGGCCTTGCCAAGTCCACTCCTGGACAGGGGTTCAGAGTTAACGTTCCCTTTGTCCTTTCATCCGGGCCTCTGAGAAAGGCGTGGGTCAGTCTCAATCCTAGTAGCTCTCCAGTACCAAACAGTCATCCAGGTTGTTTTTGGGAACACACACACACACACACACACACACACACACACACACACGGACAGACAGACACAGAGAGAGAGAGACAGACACAATTTTAGATTTGGAGAGAAGAAAGAGAAGAGACAAATGATGTAATTATGATCTTAAAAAATAAAATAAATTATTTAGCTTCATTTCATTTGTACCTTTACGGTATTTGCTAAGTTGAATATATTCTATATGATATATACTTCTGTAACAAAGTAGATTTTTGGAATGGAAGTTTCACATAACATCCCAGAATAAGGCATAGAAAGTCATTAAATAATCAGCATATGACTTGATAAAAATTTTATCAGTGACTGAACAAACCTGATATGTGTGTGTATGAGTGTGGGAGATGTAAACACAGAGTGATAACAAAAGCCTGCAGTGTTAGAAACAACGGAAGGAATACACCGCAGAAGCTTTAAGGTGTTCTCACTTCTGGAACCCGCGCATTGCTATGACAATATATATGGTTCTGTGTGATCCTAAAAATATACAAGCATTGTGCTGTGAGTATTTTGGTACCTAACCTTTCTGAATTTTGTGTGTATGTTGAGGCTCTGGCTCAGCTGTACAGCAAAGACATAACTCACTGTGTAGCTTCAGGAAAGGTCAGTTGACAAAGTTAGTGAAGTGTTTTAAGTGTTGAACCGCAGGTATCTCTTTGCCGAGTGTCCAAATAGGTGGGTCATAACATAAGCATAGAGGTCGCAGTTCTGGCAAGTTATGGCTGGTAAAACTGGATTTCAGCATTCTTGTGAAAGTTTCAATAGACTTATTCATTGGGCTTATACACTGGTTAATTAAGTATAACAAATTAGGTACTATCTGAAGTTCTACTTCAGGGCAGTGGCACCTGACACCCCAGGTTTATTGAAATAATAGTTGCTTCTATGACCACTGGAATCTTTGAAGCAGAGCCACATTTTAGGACAGTGCTTGCTGTTGACAGTGTCACACTGCTTTCATTGTGAATTGTACTTAGGAATTATACTTGTATCTACATATTTCATTCCACCTTCAATAAATGCTAGGCCAAAAACCAGTGGAGCTCTCCCAAGGCCTGTGACATAATGGGCCGCACCACAGCATCCAGCTTTTTCACAAACCAATCATCAGCAAACTGGTTGGGTGGGAGTGTGCCATCATCCAAAGGCCAACCAAGAACACGATTGCTCTTTCTCTACAAGAGTAGTATTGTAAATTGCTTTACATAGTCTTAACATTGTGATGATACATGTGTATGTGTGTGTTTGTGTGTGTGTATAATTATATATGTAAAATTGTTGCTGCTTGTTTTTTTGAAACAGGGTCTTACTATGTAGCTCTGGCAGTCCTGGTACTTGCTGTGTAGACCAGGCTAACCCAAGCCTATAGAGTTCTGCCTTCCTCTGGGATTGTGGCACCAGGCCAGGTCAACACCATATTTAAATTCCCCTCTAAGTTTGTTTAAGGCCATACTGGGTGGATTGTGTGTTAGGACTCTCATGGTCTTGTATATGCCTTCCCCAGGAGCAGGGTAGTCCATCAAGTCATGTTCATTTAGTTAACAAAACTAAAAACAAAAAACACCTAATAGGGTTGTGAAGGAAGAATTTTAAATTGAATGCAGAAATGATGCAGAAAAACCTGAATCCATTTCTGAAATCTAGTTCATTATTCAGTGCATTCCCCTTGGAATTCTCAGTGCTTGGAGTACGGAATTGGAAGCAATGGGAAGTGAAGCAAACCTTCTGACAAGAAGCAGCGATTCTTCAATCCAGCAACACCCACGTATTACAAAGGAGACGCACTGAAGTTCTCCCCAGGCCCGAGCTCTTGTGAAATGCTCAGTGTTCAGGTTGTCCACTCTCCCAGGGCTTCAGAGTAGCAATGAATTTCTACAGCTCACTTGTCTGCATTGAGGTTATGTTGTGTCTGGCACTACTCCACTGCCTTTTAGAAGCTGTGTGTGACCAAGACTACCACAGAAAGATATGCTTACTCTCTGAAGGTTGTAGCCTAATCACACAGCCTGTCCTGAGGCGTGAAGGGGGTGACAGTGCAGCTGGCAGGGAATCAGACACTAAGCAGCCTTCTTTTTTTAAGTAGGTGATTTTGTGTGTTATATAGTGCTAATCTTGTGGTGGTGGTAGTGGTGCTTTAGTAGTAATAGTGCTTTTAAAAAATGTTTATTTTTATAACAACCTTTGTTGTAAGAGAACATAGTCAAGACTTAGAGAAAGATATGATTATATAGTTACAGGAGGTCCTGTCAGACTGTGATGAGGAGCCACTAATATCTTCTAAGCAGAGAAAAGACATTAACATTTTGACTTAATTTTGTATTAATTATTTTAATTTTTTAACCGCAGGCTTTCATTGGCCTGGAACTTGCCATGTAGACCTTGGACTTGAACTCACAGAGACCTTCCTGCTTCTACCCTCCACGCTGGGATTAATAGTGTGTGTTGTCATTCCTGGCTTTTTTAATTTTGAAAAAGACACTTTCATTGCTGTTTAGAAAATGAATTATATGTTGGCATATAATTCAACAGGTTAGCCAGACAAAAAGTATTTAGGTAATTCACACGTGGCTTGGAATCAAGCGATGGTGGTAGAATACATATTTTTAAGGAAAAACTTACAGGATTTGCTGATGGAATGGAAGATGAATCAGAGGAACTAATGAAGGATATTATAATACTTTAACTTTGTACGATTGGAAAAACAAGGAGTTTTTGATGAAATGGAGACTCTGTTTTAAAAGTCTTTCCCTTTTAAGCAATATTCCTCCCCCCCCTTCACTTCTGCCCCACTTGCTCTGGCCCAAAAATTATTTATTTATTATATGTAAGTACACTGTAGCTGTCTTCAGTCACCCCAGAAGAGGGCATCTGATCCCATTACAGATGGTTGTGAGCCACCATGTGGTCTCTGGGAACTGAACTCAGGTCCTATGGAAGAGCAGTTAGTGCTCTTAACCACTGAGCCAACTCTTTAACCCCAATCTTTCCCTTAAAAAAAAATTATTTATTTTTGTTCCAGGTGGCCCAGGCTGGGCTTGAACTCCTGATTTTACTGTTACCCCCTCCTAAATGTTAGGATTACATGTGTTCGCCACCATTCCTGGCCTTGACCCTTTGATTTAGAGGATGTCACTGAATGGCAGTGATAGTGAATTATTACTATTGATAATTTCCAAATGGTGTCATTTTGATTATATTACATTTATTATAGTTTTTAAACTTGATATTGTGCTGTAAGAAAAGCTTCATTTTCTTTCAATTGTTGGTTCATTGCTTATATTTTCCCTTTTTAGTGGGCTATAATCAATTCATCATTATTCCATATTTGACTAGTGGAAACCATTCTAGCAGTTCTTGTACTCTTTTAAAAAGGGAATTTATTAGTACACGTGTGTGCATGTATGTGAATGTGTGTTCACGTACATGCATGTATGTGTGTCCCGTGTGGGTATGTACCTTCTTTCTCTGTGGGTTCTGGGGTTAAACCCAGGTGTCAGGCTTGTGTGGCAAATGCTTTTACCTGCTGAGCCATCTCACTGGCCCTCTCGCGTCCTGTTCACATGTTCCATTAGTATTTGTTTACTAACTCTTTGTGTACTTTACTAAGCTGTAAAATACAACTATCTTATGTATTTGCCTCTGTTTCTTTCTTGGTACCTATAAAGAACCACAATTTTATAATACCTCCATTCTCAGTCCTGTATAACAAGGCCGTGTTTGATCGACTCCCTTCCTTATCTTCAAGAGTCCAGGAGTTCTAGCTGGGCTTCTGTTTTGGGAAGCAGAGCAGCATGGCGTGTGGTGGTTTGAATATGCTTGGCCCAGGAAGTGGCACTGTTAGGAGGTGTGGCCTTGCTGAAAGAAGTGTGTCCCTGTGGGCATGGACTTTAAGAGACCCGCCTCCTAGCCGCATGGGATCCAGTTTTCTCCTGTCGACCTCTGCATGAAGATGTAGAACTCTCAGCTCCTCCAGCATCATGCCTGCCTGCACGCTGCCATGCTTTCTGCCATAATGACAATGAATTGAGCCTCTGAACCTGTAAGCCAGACTAAATGTTGTTCTTTATAAGAGTTGCCTTGGTCACAGTAATGGAAACCCTAAGACAATTGATAATTTTTTCTTTTTAAAGATTTATTTATTTATTATTATATGTAAGTACACTGTAGCTGTCTTCAGACAGGTTTTTTCTTCTCTCTCCGGCCTCGCTCGCTCCAGGCTGATAATTTTTTTTTTCTTAGTGCTACTTTCTTTGTTATTTTTGTACTTTCATGTGATGTATTTCCATTCATGTCTTCATATTTTAAGTTTTGACAGTTTTAGGTGTGCATTACTTATAAATCTAAACTATCTAAACTGTCTAATTTTACATGTGTATTTATTGTTTGCTTTTCTGTTTGTATAGTTTTTTGGTTTTTGGTGTTTTTTTTTTTTTTGATTGTTAGTTTGTTATTTTCTGGAGATAGGATTTCTTTGTGTTGCCTTGGCTGTCCTGGAACTCCATCTGTAGACCAGGCTGGCCTTGAACTCAACAGAGATCTATCTGTCTTTGCTTTCTGAGCACAGAAGGTGTGCGCCACCACCATCCAGCCTGTTCCTTTTTTTGTTTGTTTCCTTTTTTAATGCTTAGAAATTTTCCTGCTTATTATTTGTTTCTAGATTGAGCCAGTTATAGTCAGAACATACTTTCTGTGATCTCAGTTGTTATTTAAATAAATTGAGTTTTATTTTAAGGCCCACATCTATCTTGGTGAATGTTATTCTGTGGGTGTAGTATATGTTGCATAGAGTGTCTTTTGTGTATTATATAAATTAACTGGATACAATCAAATTTGTGTGTGTGCATGTGCACTTTTTTTTTAAATTTTTCTATTTTGAGATGATCTCTTACTGGTTTAGAGCTTGTCCCTTAGGGTAGACTAACTGGCCAGTGAGTACCAGAGCTTCTTGTCTTTGCCTCCCAGTGCTGGGATTATAGTCCCATAAAATATTTTATAAAATTATTTATGTATGTGATAAAGTGGGTATATGTGTGTTCACATATGTGAAGAATAGAGATCAACCTTGGGGTGTTCTTCCTCCTTTGTCCATTTTGATTTTGTTCCCCCCTTCCCCCAGTTTCTCACTTGGACCTGGGCTCTTAGATTAGGCTAGGCTGGCCGGCCAAGCAAACCCCAGATATCTGCCTTTCTCAGCCACCTTAGCATCAAGCATACAAATGCATGCCACCATGTCTAGCTCTTTATGTGAGTTGTTGGGGTTGAACTCAGGTTCTCATGCTTGTGTGGCAAGTAATTTATTGATTGGACTTGTCTCCCTAGCCAAGTTTCCAGGCTGTTGTGTGGTTCTGTTTTCTAGTCTTTGTAAATATGTGTAAAAATGGAAATGGTGGTTTTCTGCTGTCCACATTTTCAGACCACTTGCCATTGTCTTTCTGCTCATGTTTGTCCTACTGAAATGAAGTGGTTTGGCCTGTGGTGCTGGTCTACGGTCCTTGGCTTAACTCATGACATTGAGCATTATCCTAGATGGTTCTGCCCTTGTGTATCCTACTGAAATCCTTTGCCCATCCTATAATTGGATTGTCTTATTGCTGAGTTATGATAATTTTTATATATTCTAGTCTTTATCAGATATGTAATTTGTATTTTTTCCATTTTTGAAGTTATATTTCATCTCTTTTACTGTACAACTCTAAAAAATTTTGATGAAGCACAATTTATTTTTCTTTTATTGCTTATCATTATGATATTGTATGATATTAATGATTTGTGATTATGGTATGGTATGAAACTTAAACTGGTTTAATCTAAGGTTATAAAGAAACATATATGCTTACTTGTAAGATTATATTTAATCAGTTTGTACATTGAATTATATGACATCTCTGCCAAAATTCAGTTGACCCTGGGTGTTGGTTTATTTTTGGACTCAGTCCTACTCTGCCTACTTCTATCCTGTGCCACTTTTCCATCTATTTGATTGCAGTAATAAGTTTTAAAGATAGCAAGTGTAAGTCCCCCAGCTTCTTTACTTCTTCATTAAATTGTTTAGTTCTTTTGGCCCATTGGGAGAGCCTTATAAATTTGAGAATCAGCTTTTCAATTTTTGGAAAATGATTATTAGAATTTTGATAGAGATTGCATCAAATCTATAGATGACTTTTTTGTTTATTTGTTTGTTTGCTTTGGTTTTTCAAGACAGAGTTTCTCTATGTAGCCCTGTCTGTCCTGGAACTCACTCAGTAGATCAGGCTGGACTTGAACTCAGAGATCTGCCTGCCTCTGCCTCCCAGTGCTGGGATTAGAGGTGTATACTACCACTCCTGGCTTTAATTCATTCAGCAGTGTTTTGTAGTTTTTACTATACAAGCTTTGAGTTTATTAAGTATATTCCTAAGCACTTTTCTTTTTATGTTATTGTGACAGTAGAATTGATTTCTTTTCTATAATATTAGTTGTGAATTACACAGATAGAGCTGATTAGAAATGAGTTAAAACAACTGAAAAGAAGCAGCCAGTGTTGGTATTCTGTGCTAGAGGGGCTGAATTTGAGACCTTCATGTGATGTGGATTTTACCCTTTACTCTATTAATGCAGTCTGTTGTATTGATTCTTGTGTATTTTTATTGGATATATCTCACATATTTGTGGTATGAAATCATTTAAACATTTTAAAAAAGATTTATTTATTTCATATACAAGAGTTTTTCCCTGCATGTATGTATTATATATGTATGCATGTATGTATTATGTGTACCATATGTATGCTTGGTTCCTAGGGAGGTCAGAAGAAGGTGTCAGATCCTCTGGATCTGGAGTTATGGATGGTTATGAGCTACCATATGGCTGTTGGGAATTGAACCTGGGTCCTCTGCAAGAAAAGGAAATACTCTTCGCCACTAAGCCATCTCTATAGCCCCTGTTGTTGTTGTACCACTAATAGTGGTGGTGGTGGCGGCGGCGGCAGCAGCAGCAGCAGCAGCAGCAGCAGCAGCATAAAATACTTCTTCTTTTTTAATGTTATGGGTTAGGTTTGCTAGCATTTTATTGAAATTATTTTTTACTTTGTAGCCCTGGCTGGCCTGCCTTTGATTTCAAAATTTGTCTGTTTACAAGTTAGAGCATGTTTTTAATTTGTTCTGGTAATCTTTGCCTTTAACTGGTTTTCATTCTATTATATTTAATATAATTTACATATCTACTATTTTCTGTTTTCTGTGTGTCACTTTTTCCTCTCATTTTCTCTATATTACCTTTTCTGCGTGTTTTTTAGTGTGCTGTTTTAAGTTTTTGACTCCTTTGCTCTATTTAGATTTACTTTTTAGTAGTTCATCTGGGATTACAGTGAATATCTTTATAACTCAAAACTCTGTAGTTGGGTTGACACCAGCGTAATTACAGGAGTATACACACTTACATACGTATGTCTTCCTTCATTATATTTATATAAATTATATATATTTATGCTGAGAAACAGTTGTAATTATTTCTTTTTTTTGATCCACTGGCCTCTGTCTCCTGAGTGTTGGTATTAAAGTGAGGCGCCACCTTACAGTTATTCTTTATGTAGTTTTTAAAATAAAACAATGTATTATTTTCCTGCTGTTGTTTTCATAGAAAAAAGTTCATATGGCAGGAAGACTGCATGTTGTTAGGAAGGCACCCGGGGCTGAATGTTAAGGAGGGTTGTGATAAGGGCGTGTTGTGTCCAAGCGTTCATAGGGACCGTATGTTTGTGCCAAGAGTTAGTGTGTCACACACACACACACACACACACACACACCTCATTAGTGTTATTTATACCATTATTTTTCTTTTTCTGGTTGCCTCTTCTCTTCTCGGTCTTACTAATTAATGTGTTTGTCTTCTTACCTTTTAGGGCAATAAAGAATGTTAATGGGAGAACCATTTTCCTAATTTTCAAATTATTGAGCTGGTCGCCATAATGGGTAAGTTTAAGCTAAAAGCATTTTATTTTAAAAAAATAATTAAAGAATAGGATTAAGAATAAAATACTTATCTTACAATAAACTTTATATAGAAATTTATGACATAGTAGATTTATGTCATATGTGATATAGATTTAGCAAACATTTTATTTAATGGACTTTAAGCATTAGGGAGGAGTAGAAGCATCTGTGAGGCCCTGGGTTCAGTAAGAGGTACCGTCAAAACTAACATAAACAAAACAGTTCTGAGTTGAAGCGCTTTTTACATTGTTACGGTTTTGGAATGGGCATTTGCGGCAGGACCCAGCAGAGAAGTTCAAAGTAAGTGCTCGAGTGTTTGTGACTTGTTTAGAAAGTAAGATGGTAAGGAAAAAAAACAGTCGTCAGATTTCATAATTGAGTAACTAGGCAAGTCGTCAGTGTGCAGAGACAGTTTCTCTCACAGTATTCTGTGGCATTGTAGTTTAATTTAGAAGCAGTGTGCCCGCAGGGATGGACTTCGGGTGTTCAGTGTACACCCACCACTTTTTCTTCTTCTTCGCTTCCTTTTCTCCTTAATATTGAGGGTTCTGTCCTGAGGCGGCAGGGAGACAGACACTAAGAAGAAGCAGAGCAAATGGTCTGCCTGACCCTAAATTGAGAAAAGTGGACAGAGTAATTAATTGTATGCTGTTTTTAAACTGAGATTGATCCTAATAACTCTGGCATTTACTTGCCAAAGTTTGTCTCACTTTTAACCAACTGTTTAAGAAATCTCTCTCTCTCTCTCTCTCTCTCTCTCTCTCTCTCTCTCTCTCTCTGTAAGTGGTAGAGTTGAACAGACATATAGATGAGTCTTGTTTTGGAAGGCTTAGTGTACTGTCATTGTACGCAGTTGGAGCCAAAGCTCCACATTCCTACTTTGAAACTTTCTCTTCTACTTCTTGGTGGCCTCGCACAGGTGCTTCACATGCGGTGCCTTCTGGAACGCAGCCGCTCCACTCCAAGCAGGTTTCTAATAGCTCCAGGCTGCACACACTCCTACTGACTCCTGTTTGCCTCTCACCTTTCTCTTTCACTTGTACTTCAACTTATATATAGTAAGTTGATTTTTAACCATTGCAGATGGTTGTGAGCCACCATGTACTTGCTGGGATTTGAACTCAGGACCTCTGGAAGAACAGCCAGTACTCACAGCCAGTACTCTTAACCCCTGAGTCATCTCTCCAGCCCCAAGGACCCTAACATTTTTAAAGAGTTTCATATAAAGTGATTTTACTCTATTTGAGATCAGTCTGAGTTTACTGGGGTTGAGACAATTTTTATCAATAATGGACAGTCTGGTGTGGACATTTTTACTGCATTCTATTTGTGATTACATTGTTACCAAGTCAGTTACTGTTTGACTAAGCAAACACCATGAAAAAATATTATTTTATGAAGGATGCTTTTAAGAAGGTTATAAATATTTTCTCTGAGGGCTCCAAAGATGGCTCAGGAGTTAAGAGTGCTTGTTGCTCTTGAAGAGGACCCAGGTTGGTTTTCAGCATCACATCGGGTTCTTCATAGCCAGCTGATCCAAAACCTTCTGGCTTCCATGGTCACCTGCACACATGTGGCACACACAAACTCAGGCAGGTACACACATATACACATAAATTTTTTAAAAATTAAATTGTTTTTCTCTTGGGTCCTGTGAGATAGCTTTGCAGGTTAAGGTACTTGAAACCATGTCTGACAAACCTTAATCTGATTCTCTGGACTCTAATGGGGAAAGGAAAGAACCACTCCTGTAAGCACATAAGCACTGTGGTACACACCCACACCCACACAGATAAGTAATAAATGTAATAACCTAACCTGGAATTTATTAATAAAAGCGTTATAATTTTTACCTTAATTATTAGTATACAAATACTTTAACTTACAGACTATGTTGGATATTAAAAATCAACAAAGTATATATTTTAGCTATTTATATAGTCAAATGATTTTTGGGACAATTACCAGATTCTTTTTAATAATTTCTTTTATAGAACATTTTCTGTTATTATTACTCCAGGAAGATAAATTATTGCCCAACATAATAGCTACATTTAAAAATGTTAATTGTAAAGACCTTTGGTTTTTTTATTTATCTATTGTTAATAGTCATTGGTAGATTGATTTACTAGCAAAAATCTGTTGTCTCATAGTCTTCTAGATAGTTTGTGATTGGCATTACATAGGGATACATGTTTATGAGTTTAAAGGAAATCTATTTGGAAGATATTAAAAGTTTATGCTTTATAGTCCTCCTTTTAGTTTTCCAGGTTCCATTTCTTAAGGAATGAATTTTTCTTAGATTTTTACTTTCAATTAGAATTTTTGTGTGTGTAAGTGGGTGTTTTGCCTGCCTGTATGTTTGTGCACCACATCTGTGTCTGGTGCCTTTGGTGTGTAGCAGAGGCTATTGGATTGTCTGGAACTGGAGTCACCACATGGGTGCTAGGAGCTGAGCCCTGGTCCTCTGTGAGAAGAGCCGGTGTTTGTAACTGCAGAGCCATTTCTCCAGCTCCACACTGTTACTTTTAAATTGCTATTGGTCTTTTTGGTAAATACTTTTATTTGTTTTTTTAATGATTTATTTATTTTATGTACTTTGATGTTTTGCCTTCATGTATATACATCTGAATGAGAGTGTCAGATTCCCCGGAATTGGAGTCAGACAGTTGTAAGCTGCTATGTAGTTGTTGGCGATTGAACCCAGCATCCTTTGGAAGATCAGCATATGTTCTCTGGAAGAACAACCAGTGCTCTCAACTGCTGAGCCATCTCCTTAGCCCAATAAATACTTCTTTATGTTTGTAGTTTTGGGAAGAAGTTTGAGAGAACCCTTTAAAGTATTAGTAGGCCATCATCCACAGATGGAGCTTTTCTGTTGGTTTTTTTTTTTTTTGTAAGCATCAGTAAGAGGAACACATCTTTAAAATGAAGTCTGTGATTTGGAGATAAGTGATAAAGGAAGATCATGTTTACACAAGGTTTATTTTTTTTCCTCATATTTCTTTTTATTAAGGTCTTTGATATCTGGTTTATGTTTTGTTTAGGAGTCATAGAAAAGAATTTGCTCTAGCAGGGCTGTTTTGACTCAGGGTGTTAAGTCAGTGAACAAATGAGAATGACTTTACCTCCCTTGTAAATAGGGTTGGAAGGAGAGCTCAGCTGTGAGGAGCACGTGCTGCTGTCTCAGAGGACCTAGGTTCTATTCCCGGCACCTACATTACATGACTCATAACCACCTTCCAGCTCTAGGGGATCTGACACCTCTGGTCTCCATGGGCACCTAAACTCATACACACTTATCCACATGTAGACACACACTTACACACACACACACACACAGAGAGAGAGAGAGAGAGAGAGAGAGAGAGAGAGAGAGAGATAAAAGTAATATAGAAAATAAGTAAAATATTTAAAACAAAAATGTCTCATGTGTTTAGTTTATGTCTCATGTGCCTAGTTTATGAGGAGCTTGAATCTTAAGTAGTTTTGATGTTATTCTCAGAGGTGCTTTGTGTGTATGTGCGCACGCGTGTGTGTGTGTGTGTGTGTGTGTGTGTGTTTGTGTCAATGTATGTATGTATGCATGTGTTTCTTGTAACATAATTAATATTTTGTTTGGTAGAAAGAGGCAGGTGGATCTCTAAGAGTTCAAAGCCAGCCTGATGTACATAGTTCCAGGACTACACAGAGAAACCTTGTTTTTAACAGCTGAAGATGTATCTTATCTTTGAATGTGTGTCACATGTGTGTGGGTGCCGGGGGAGCTAGAGGGGGGTACAGGATTCCCTGGGATTGGAGGCACAGACGGTTCTAAGTTGCTCAGTGAGAGTGCTATGAACCAAACTTGGATCCTCTGAAAGAACAGCAGCCACCCTTAACCGCTGAGCCATCTCTCCAGTCCAGCTAATTAATTTATTTATGAAATTCTATTATAAATTCTGCTTGATGACTATGATAAATATATGTTGACATTAGAGTTCTTTTTAAAAATGTATGTGTATGTATATCTTTTCAAAAAAAAAAAAATACCCAGATGATCAGCAAGCTTTGAATTCAATCATGCAAGATTTGGCTGTTCTTCATAAGGCCAGTCGGCCAGCATTATCTTTACAAGAAACCAGAAAAGCAAAACCTTCGTCACCAAAAAAACAGGTATTTATTTCAGTAATGATTAAAAGATTTCATTTTTATTATTTTTAGATATTATTTTTTATTATTTTTTACATGAATGTGTTTCTATGTGAGTTGTAGCATGAAGTTGTAGGTGCCCATGGAAACCAGCGGTACTGGACCCCATTGGAGCTGGAGTTAGAGGTGCTTGTGAGCCCCCTGACATGGGCGTTGGGAACTGAACTTTGGGCCCCTGTAGGAGCAGCATGTGTTCTTAACCACTGAGCGCTCTTTCTAGTTCCAACATCAGTAGTATTTAATATGTGGATTTTGTTATCATTTCATAGACTTCTTTATACTTGGAGTCAAATGTTGTGTTTATTAGTACATTATCCGATAGTGCATTTTAAGTTTTGCATTTATATTTAATATGTAATACAATATAAATGCTGTATATAAGTACAGTATTGAAATAGTGACAAGAAAAATGAATATACATTTTTTAAAAGCTATATTGTCACTGCTTACTAAAGATACTATTTCATCCATTCTTTAGGTACCCAAGATAAACCGTTTCTTTTGTTTGTTTTCCGTAGAAGTCTCTTCTGGATTCTTATAACTGGTGTGATTTGATTCCTATTAGCAAGACTAGCATGAGCTAGGAAGCATTGAAAGTAGAAGTACTAGAGTTCCCTATTCCCATAGTTTCTGTTGTTCATGATCAGCTTAGGTCAGAAAATAACAGATGGAATGTTGTAGACATAAGCAGATCTACGTTTTAAATCTCGTGCCATTTGAAGTCGCATAATGAAACCTCACATTGCCCTGCTTTACTCTGGGACATGAATTATACCTCTGTGGTTTGTATCCGTGCTGTATATTTAGAAGCTGTTTAAGTTATGAGATTGACTATGAAATATGAGAGTAAAGTACTGACAATTTGCATATGCAGAAAAGAAGCTTTCAAGTAATTCCTTTAAGAGAAGAGGTGAAAGTTTTGAACTTAACAAGGAAGACAAGCAAACCAACAAGCATATGTTCAGAGGTCTTGAAACACACAGAAGAGGAAGGACTGTAGGAGAGCATTCTGCGTTTCTTTAGCTCAGGCCATTTGTGCATGAGTAGCTATCGGTGCTCATTCCTGTTGTCACATCTGACAGTGTAATTCTCAACCCAGACATTAGGTGATTGGAATTGCACCTTGAAAATGAAACTGCTTCTCTTCTGCTCTGTGTTAAATGAGTAGGCAAAGGAAGAAATGACTTAGAAATGTATCTGGTCTCTGCATGGTTATGACTGATATCTTTATTTTATTATAGAATGATGTCCGAGTCAAATTTGAACATAGAGGAGAAAAAAGGTAAGCAAGGAAATATTACACATTAATTACATCATATAATAAAATGTGTATTCCAGTTAAGCTGTTAGGATTCTTTCAGAATGAAAGTTTTGAATGAAGTTTTGTGGTTTTGAAATTGAAAATGAAATAGTCTTCGGTAATGGGTAACATGCACCTAGACTGGTGAGAAATAGAATGTGTCAAATTGCATGTTAACCATTGGAAATACTGAATGTGTTTGCTTTGCAAAATTGGGAAGTAAATAAGATCACTTCATAATTCACAGTTTAAAATTTTACTATTTACTTTTATGGTACTAAATAAAAATTTTGACTATCCTCAACAGACTTCAGTGCTGTGTACACTTTAATAGTGTTGTAGAAGTGATTTGGAATGGTGGCCGCAGGTACTTATCAGCAGGAATGTAAGCCTAGCCTTCTGTGCCTGCTGTCGCCTGCTGTCTCTGCCTCAGGGTGAAAGCGCAGCTAGTGAGGGCTGACAAAAAGACTTCATAGGAGCATAGAAGATAATTGTTTGTTATTAGTGTCTCATTGTATTAATAAAAGGCCTGCTAATCCTAAGGAATTTAAAATTTCTCACAAGTCCTATAACTTGAAGATGTGAACATGTTTCACTAGATGCACTGAAAAAAGAAAGGAAAAAGAGTCTGACCTGTTCCTTATCTGGGATTATTTTCTGGGTGTTTGCTAGCCTTCCCATTCCTTCAGCTCTGTACCTAGTATGTGATCTATAAAGTTAGTGTGGAAGTGGCTTCATCCCTGTGAAGCTAATAATCCGATGTGGCATTCTCTAGACTTAGTGCATGCTCCCTCGGCTGGCCAGGCCTTAGGAATAGAGGAAGCAAATACCACGATTTTATTTCACTTCAGTCCTTTATGATATCTTAGAGATGCTCACATAACATATGTGCTAAGTTTTTGAATTGATAAGGATCCAGAAATCAAAATTTGATTTCCACAAGGTGAGGAACTTATTCTTAACGGTTCGTTGCATTCTATTACACATATGCCACGTAGTTAATTAGATTGAAACACTTTCCTCAGTGGCACTTTATACTTAGCTTTAATATTTATGTGATTGTGAAATTAAAACTTGGAGAATCTTCTTTTAAAAATTATAAATAGAATAAAACAATTTTTTTATTTTATTTATTTATTTATTTTTTTGGTTTTTCGAGACAGGGTTTCTCTGTATAGCCCTGGCTGTCCTGGAACTCACTCTGTAGACCAGGCTGGCCTCGAACTCAGAAATCTGCCTGCCTCTGCCTCCCGAGTGCTGGGATTAAAGGCCTGCGCCACCACTGCCCAGCGAATAAAACAAATTTTAATTGTAAATTTTGTATTGAAAATTTTTTATTTGATCAAGTGTGTTATAATTTTTACTTAATTTTTTATCTAACAAAATGGAACTGTTGTAAGTATATTATTTCTGACAAACAAAATAAAATATTTAAACATTATTTTTATGTAGAATCCTGCAGGTTACTAGACCAGTTAAACTGGAGGATCTGAGGTCTAAGTGTAAAGCTGCCTTTGGGCAGTCTATGGATCTACACTACACCAACAACGAGGTAAGCACCCTCCATTTGTTTCCTAGCAGTCCTTATTTTGGAAATTAGTGTGTTCATGTAAGAGATTGTGTTTTTATTTGGTGATCAGTAAGGGTACGTGAGAGGAGTGAGGTGCACATTTAGATTTTACTGTAAGTGGGGTGCTACTGTGCACACTACTAAGACTCCAGCGGGAGGAAGTGGTTCCACCTCGCTGTTCCCTGCTTCCATTCTTCCTTTTACTCTGTGCTCAGTGAACTTACTTTCCCTGGGACACTGGAGCTGCTGAGATATTAGTTAGGGTGCTCTGGGTTCTTGTGCTGACGTTTGGGGTCAGTGTGTGTGACCTTGAGGACTCGCGGTATCTCAGGAAGCCCGTTTTAATCTTGAGAGTAGAACTGGATTAGATGGATTAACAGTGAAATTTCTCACTGTTAGTGGGATTTTAAAACTTTTAGTTATGTTTTTAATTTAATTTTCAGAAAATACTTTTTTAATGGCTTAATGTTAGGATTTATGAGTTGCAGTCTTTAATGGCATAGGTGTTACAGGTTTGTAGAAGAAGCAGATAGCAGAGGAGTTGAAAATCTTTAAATGAAATGCATAAAGTCTTGTGATAATGAATAAAGGTCAAAGCCAGGCATGGTGGCACATGCTGTAATCCCAGCACTGGGGAGGGAGGCAGGGGCAGGGGCAGAGAGGGCAGAGGCAGAGGCAGGCATAATGAGTCTCAAGACAGCCAGGGCTCTGTTGAGAGACCCTGTCTAAAAAAAAAAGTCAGTGAGTGTCCTCTTTCTGTTACTAAGAAGAAGCTAGCAACTGAAGCAATATTCAGACTGAGACTTTGGTGTGAAAAGCCAACCCTCCAAGGGTTTCATGGGAAGAATGGAAGAAGGAACAGCTTGAGAACAGTATTAATAGAAAGGGCACCAGTGGGGATGGAGTACTAAGAGAAGTTAGTGAAACTTGATCTAAGAAAATACATGAACGCCCTATGCAGATAAAATACTTGAAAATAACAGAGATGCAAATGCTCTTTTGAACATGTAAGACACTTTTAATTCATCACCATGATCAGCACAGCCTAATTGCTTACATACAGCATAAAATTCTGCTGCTGCTGAATGAAAAGACAGTTCATTGCTCTGTGAGGACTCCAGGGGCTGCATGCAGCAACACCAGCCTGGGTGTCAGCCCCTTCTGCCTGTACTGGATTACAAACACAGCCACAGCAGGACCTGGATAGAAGTCCCCAGAAGGCAGAGGGACATGTTTTCATAAGTACAAAATGCTTAAGCAGGAGCTTGAGCACAGTAATGTGTACGTACTACAGCAATAGCTTGAAATTTTACTTCTCAAGAAATTTGGGGTTTTTAAATCCACAGAAGCATATCTCTTACCCAGTCTTTTCTTGGTACTTTATCATATATACACACTGGCCAACCTGGGGTTCTCAGGTGTTTCTAGCGGTGTCTGGACACAGGTGAAATGCAGAGGGAGATGACTAACTGTCCTAGAGGGGCCCCTCTGGATAGCAGACTTGTCAAGGCCATCTTCCTTTCTCTCTTCCTGTTTCCACTCCTCTACCTAGCATCTTTTCCCTTAGAAATAACTTGACTTGAATCATTATCTCCTAGCATAATTTTCAGGGAAACAAAGTACCCTACCTTCCAACTCCTTCATCTACCCCTTCTCCCCTTCCTCCTCCTTCTCCCAAGGTATTTTATCAGCAGTAGGAACGTGAGACAAAGATGATGTGTACCAGCACAAAATGAGCTGCAAATAGAAATTGGAAATCTTTTAAGTACAGAGTAGACAAATGTTAGCAGAGCATAGGACAGAATTCAAATTAATCCTGGTTTGTATGTACAGTTGGCAGCATTTCATTTCTCTATTTTTATTAATTTATTATAGTTTTGAGACAGGATCTTGACATGTAACCTGGGCTGGCCCAGCACTTACTGTATAGCCTAGGATGGCGTTGAACTTTTGTCAGTCTTTAGAAAAAAGACATTGCTTTCATACGACACGACAAAGTGTGGTTACCACAGCGGGTCCTGGGTCAGGTGCACCTCTCGTGCTCACCCTGACAAAGTGTGG
>JADRCH010000105.1:4931789-4976406 GCA_019843965.1 Rhynchomys soricoides | reverse complement strand
TACCACAGCAGGTCCTGGGTCAGGTGCACCTCTCGTGCTCACCCTGATATGTACTGAACAGCATTTGCCAAGGGCTGAGCTTTACTGTACTCTGCTAGACGTGATCCTCATCCCCAGGGTTCAAGCTGCAGAGACTCCCAGTCAAGTAGACATTTAAGTGTTTCACATGCTTAGTGGGGATTAGTAAGTGTGGCATATGTTCATTTGTTTTTACTGTTTCTGTTCCAGTGAAATGATGCATACTTTTATATCACTGACAGTCTCCTTAAGCTGCAAGAATATTTTTTATTCAAAAATTAAAAGGTTTTGATTTTTATAAGTTCACGTGAATCGTACTATTTTCATAGACCTATTGCTTTTGTCCTTTAAAGCATCTTAGCCATGAAAGTAGATTTCATATTGAGGATTTCCTGAGATGATTATTCACTTAGCATACTTGTTCTAGAGCATAGTGCTCTAGACTACCTGGCCCAGAGATGGATACAGGTGAACTGTAGAGTGCAGATAGGTGGCAGTTGACACCTTCCCATGGCAGATGTCACTGATACCCAAGGTTCGTTACATTGTAAACACACCAGGCAGAGTGTAAACCTGTGGTTTCTACTAGAAAAAGAATTAAGAATTTTATTTGTGCAGATGAAAAGTAGTGGCTTATTTGATATATTTTGTGTGTGTGCCCTTTAATGCATGAATATACTTACTTTACCTTGATTTAACAATACTTACTATACCTTAATTTACCAATGTTAAAAAAAATCATAGAAAATTAATTTTTAGATATATTTACTAAAAGAATGTAATGATTAATAAGGGAAAACTTAACTCTTTTCATTCTGAGATTTTAGTGGTGCTGAAAGCAGAACACCAGAGTAGAGACTAGAGGTGTGTACACTCCTTAGGCTTTCATTGTAGTAATAAAATATAAGGCGTGATTTATAATTCCCTGGTAATGGAGCTGCTCACAGGAGAATCTGACCTGCTTTGGCATCTGCATGATTCTTGTTTCTTTTTGTTCAGTTGGTAATTCCGTTAACTACCCAAGATGACTTGGACAAAGCTGTGGAACTGCTGGATCGCAGTATTCACATGAAGAGTCTCAAGATATTACTTGTAGTAAATGGGAGTACACAGGTATGAATTGGGGTTGTATTTCTCACTGAAGATTATAAGACTATAGTCAGGGTTTATTTATATTTTAATTTATAAAATGTAAGTTTATATATATTTTTATTGCTGTAGCTTAATATCTTTGCCCCTCAAAACTATATAGTTAGAATTACAAATAATATACATGTGAAACTAATAGAAACTGGCAATTTGAGAAGAATTATATTAGAATTGAAATGCTCATTTTGTATTTTTACTTTTTGAACTAATTTTATGTAGATGAGGTGGCATGTGCACATGCCACAGGCACATGTGTGAAGATCAGTTTTCCCATCCTCACATGTTGGATTCAGGGTTTGAACTTGGTTGAATCAGGGTTGAGAGTAGGCACACTCACCTGATGTGATATCTTACTGGTTTTGAAATGTCCATCTCCCTGTTTCGACCAGCTCCCTCCCTCCATTCTTCCTTCCCTCCCTCCCTCCTTTCTTATTCCTGGGCTCAAGTGATCTTCCTGCTCTCATCTTCCAAGTAGCTGGGGTGGTAGGCTTGTGCCACTCTTCTGGTAGAAAAATTTGTAAGAGTAGATTTTAAAAGGCCCAGTAAGAATAGAGGATAGCTAGGCTGAATTTTAGTAGGAGGATGATTCTGTGGAAAGCCTCGAGTGGGAAGAATAGCATTAATTGCCCTTTTCTCTTCTAGGCTACTAATTTAGAACCATCGCTGTCACCCGAAGAGTTGAATAATACACCACTTGGTGCGGAGAGGAAAACGCGGCTCTCTGTAGTAGGTGAGAACGGCAGGGTCTGAATAAAGAAAGGAGTAACTTCCCAATTCCTTCTCTTCTTTTACTGGGTGGTGGTGACTGGAAATAGATCCCTGAAAACAGCACCGTCCCTATGGTCTCCGCAGTTACATACTTTAGCCACTTTGTCCCTGAGAAATTAATTTCACATATTGTAGGACTAGCAATAACTGATAAGTTTTTGTTTCTACACGGAATATTTTAATAGTCAAGAATTCAAGTACAATCTTGAGGAGGTTTTAGTTATTTTAATAGAGGGAGGAAGTAACTGTAGAACATAGAAATGAGTCAACTAGACTCTTGAGTATGATGCGAATGGAGAGGAGAATCACTTTAGGACATTAAGGTGAGTAGACTGGACTCTAGTGCCTAAGTTCTCTAGGGTTTTAGGTGTTTCCAGGATATACTGTCAATATGAAAATGGCTAAGAATATCTAGACTGTGTTTTATTATTGTTTTCTCAGTAGCCTATTGTATTTATCATCAATAATACATTACTTAGACCTAAGCTTCTGAGAAAAAGAAATAAAGATCCTGTATACTATACTGTGAGGTGGCCTTTTGAGCCTGTGCTAGGCAGAGGTGTTCTGAACCCTTTGTGCTTGTTGCCATGAAAACATTGACAAGGAGCTGGAGAGATGTAGTTAAAGAGTGTTTTCTTTTTGAAAAGGACCAACGTTTGGTTCCTAGAACCAATGTCAGGTGGCTCACAACCACTTGTGACTCTTGGTCTAGGGGATCCAACACTATCTTCTGGCGTCTTCTGGCACTCACATGCATGTGCCCATGCATATGTGTAGACTCACACATGCACAAAAATAAAAGTTATAAAGTAAATTCTTAAAGTATCATTCAAAATACAAAAAAAAAAGACAAAATAAAAGTGTTTCATTGCTTAAAGAACAGTTGATACAGTTCTTTTTAACAGATAGGGCAGAGGATGTAGTCATTCCAGATAGCATGGTTCTCATACTGAGGCGTAAATTGGAAGGGGAAGTAGGAGAGGCAAGTAGGGAAGAGAAAACGAGAGCAGGGTTAGGTAGGACTCTTGGTTGAAGAGTTAGAAATGATTGGGCAGAAGAGGGTTGCTGACACTGAATGAAAGATTAAGTCAGTTGGCATGTGAGTAACTACAACAGTTGTTTTTCTTTTGTTTTCTACAAGAAGCTGCTTTTTAAAAACTAATTTATTCATTCACTTTATACCCCAATTGTAGCCACTCCCCTTCCCCTGTCCTGTCCTCCCAACAAAGCCCCCTGTGGGTACCAGCCTGCCCTGGCACACAGAGTTACTGCAGCAGGACTAAGCACATCCTTTCCCACTGATGCTGGATGAAGCAGCCCAGCTAGGGGAAGGGGATTCAGTGGCAGGCAACAGCCTTAGAGGCCGCTCCTGCTCGCTCCAACTGTTAGAGGTCCCCATGAAGACCAGGCTGCACGTCGGCCTCAAGTGTGCAGGGGCCTGGGTTAGAAGAAGCTGTCTTATGACCATTCTTTTTTAGGTGTTTTGTCTCACATGAGTCTATTTCAGAAAAACTAAAGATATGACCCACAGAGATGATACACAAATAGAGCTGACTTGTCCTTACTCAGATATACTTGATAATTCTAAAAAGCAAAAACAAAACTAAAACAGGACCGCCACCACCAAAAACAGTGAGAGAATGTTTGAGTGATGGGAATTCACACTCTGGCACTGTCCCTCTCAGTAACTTTACCCTTGCCCTTAGACGCTGGGGTTAAAGCCATACATAGCCAGAACACTTGTAACAGAGCACTTCCCTGCTTGGAGGCCCAGCTGCTGTCTTTCTTTGTGGAAGTAAGATAGAACAGCCACTACATTTCAGTTGTTAGACAGGAGACGCTCACGTGCACCAGTTAAATTGCCCTTTGATGTCCTCAATATTAAACCACTAGTAAGTATTGCTGTTTGACTTTGGTGCCAGGATAAGAAAAGACTGAAAATTGTGCAGAATTACTATGAGTGTGTTAACATGCCCATTAAATGAATAGTAAGAAGTATGAGTTGTCAAGTAATTGCATGAAGAAACTTTTATAGACCAACACTTATGTGTTAGTTTACTTTAAAAAATACTGCAAGGAAAGCAAACAACTTGGTTAATAAAGTATTTCCTATGAACCAGGTAATTAAATGACTGCCAGGCTCTCCTCTACTTTTTCTTAAACAATGAAGATTCTAGGACTTTATAGTATATCTTATTTATATATGCCTTGCTAGTCTGGGACTGTCTATATACACCAGGCTGGCTTTGAACTTAGAGATCTGCCAGCCTTTGCCTCCTGAGTGGTGGGATTAAAGATGTGTGTCACTGTACCTGGAAAGTTACGAAGAGATTTAACTGCAAAGAATATAGCTTACCACAAAAGCCTAGTTTTAAGTAATTAAAAGTAAGATCCAGGATACTAAACACAAAATCTGCTGAGTGACCAAGAAGCACTCTTACTTCAGGTGTCTAAAGATTAAAGATAGTTAATGGAAAGAATATTATGGAGCTCAGTATACACAACATGTTTGTAGTGAATGACTTTACCACTAGAGCATTCTCACCAAGAAATGACATAGTACTGTGTTCATTGATGTGAGACAGACCAGTTGCCAAAGACACTAAGATGGGAACCTGCACTGGGGTTTAAACCATGCCCTGATTGCAGAGCCTTTATTCCTTTTCTATATGGAGATATCAATCATAGATTATGTTAAATATAGGCAGATACAAATTGTCTTTGGAAATTCAAAAGCTGTGGCATAAGATTCTGTAGTGTGTTATCAGCTCATGATATGGTTGTCAGCAGTCAGAAAAACTTGAATATGAATTAGCACATTCTAATGAGGTTGTAGAGTATGAATTTAGAAAGGTTTTAAAAAGATCTGAACTTGAATATTCTGATTAACTTTTATAAACACTGGATTTTATTTGCTAAAGTTATTTTTATTCTATGTAGTTAGAAATGAGACCTATTTAATTGAAATGAAAATTAATTTCCTTGCTGACAAGGATAAAACTTTATAATCTTTCTTTTTGAGGTCCCCCTAATAGGGATAGAAGCTCCCCTCCCCCAGGATACATTCCAGATGAATTGCACCAGATTGCCCGGAATGGGTCATTCACTAGCATCAACAGTGAAGGAGAGTTCATTCCAGAGAGCATGGACCAAGTAAGCCAGAACTGGATGCTGTTTTCATTATATGTTAAGATACACTGATCAGGTGATCAGTATGATTTGACAGACACCTAGGATGTGTTGTGTGTGTGTGAGTGTGAGTATGAATGTGTGTTTGTGTGTGTGTGTGTGTACATTTTCTCTAATCTATCTTAAGTCAAAAATTTATAAACTGCTCATTAATTTATACCTTTTTGTATTGGTATATCAAAAAATACTAGAACAAGCTGTTTGGTTTTTTTTTTTTTTTTTTTTTTTTGATATTGGTCATCTGTGATACATTTGGCTTATAATCTTAAATTAACTAACATTCAGATTTCTTAATAAACACTTTGTTTATTTAAGATTTGTGAGATTGTGAGACAGAGTTTCTCTGTGTAGCACTGACTGTCCAGAAACTCATGCTCTAGTTCAGGTTGGCCTTGACGTCTATAGAGTTGCTGGTGTTGAAGGCATACACCACCACTGCCGGCTTAATCAGTACTTTAAAGACAGAGTAAAATTGTAAATACTTTATGAAGTGTGGTTTGTGGACGGTCTTTAATACTTAGAAGTACTTCTGCTTTGTAGTACGCTGGTGTTTCTGTGAGCTGCCCTAGGTCCTTCCTTTGCCCTGCGCTCCCACAACACTGTGGCACTCTCCACCTCCTAGTGTAGCACTTGTCACTGGGTGGTTTGTCTCCATTGAATAGGGCTTTTGCTCAGCTTTCAGTAAACAAAATTACTTTAGCTTCAGTTTCTTGACTATAGAAAAGTATATTTTCCTCTCATAAGACTTCTGTAATCACAGCTTGTTTATATAGGATGTTTAAAAATGAGTAATTCTGGATGGTAACTGCCATTTGTTACTGTTCCTTTTGAAAAGTCAAGTCGTTCTACAACTGTGGGGAAAGTCGTGTACATTTCCTGACATGCTAGAAACCATTGAATTACATACTTTAATGTATGAAGTTTATGTTATAGCATGTCTCAAACAGGTTTCTTTTTTTTTCTTTTTTACAAAGGACAACCTTTAATTGGGGCAGACTTACAGGTTCAGAGGTTCAGTCTAGTATCATCAAGGCAGGAACATGGCAGCATCCAGGCAGGTGCGGTACAGGAGGAGCTGAGACTTTTGGTTATCAGGCTGAGTCATGGTGGACTCTTTGTTTTCCTAGATGCTGGATCCATTGTCTTTAAGCAGCCCTGAAAATTCTGGCTCAGGAAGCTGTCCATCACTTGATAGTCCTTTGGATGGGTAATGATGCCTATAGTTCTGCTTTTTAGTACATATTGGTAAAAATGCATACACGTAGAATATGGAGTTATCAATAATTCTTTTATTCTACATTCTGAAGAGTGTTGTTTATTGATAATTGTCTACACTGACAGCAAATAAAGTCTTCTATATTGTGAATAAATCTTTTAACATCATGGGTTCAATGTCTTTATTAGTTGTTTCATTTTGGGTTTTTTTCCCTACTTTTTCTGCTTGTCTGAAATATGTTTGAAGCAAGTGCAAACAAAATTTACATATGTTTATTTTATGTCAGATCTTGGAACTGTTTTAAAACTTCTCATGATTGGTTTTGGCAGTTGCATTTTTTAAAAAATTGTTTATTCTGTGTGTGCCTAATGTGCATTTGTCAGGGCGCCCTCTGCTGTTCTCAGAAGGACATTGCTGTTTGCAGACAGTATTAATATTAGATGCTTCACTTGTTTGTCTCTGGGATTCTTTATGAAAACAGATACACGTTTGGGAATTCACATACACTTTCCTTTTACCCACACCTGTCTGTTAGTGCCTTGGAAAACTTACTCTGCCCCACTTCTTAAAAAAAAAAGTGGAAAGTTTTAGTGAACTGTCCTGAATATTTGTCACTAATGTTTGATAGGTTAAAATTATATGTCTTTAGTATAGATTCAGAAACAGTTTCAGAAAAAAAATGATTTTCCAACATGGAGGTGTTTCAAACCTCCATGCTTCCAAATAGATCATTCATGCCCTGTACTTAATAGCCAATTTAAAAGCTAGGCTTTTGTCTGCATGCTCCAAATGAGTGTTTCAAAAGAAGTTTTTCTTTTTTAAGAATTTATGTTGGTATTTAAGTGGATTTACACACACACACACGAACACATGTAGAAATACAGATATTACTTAAAATTTTTTTGCTTTATTGAATACCCTCCTTCAATTTAATTTTACATTTTCTATTTATAGAGAAAGCTACCCAAAATCACGGATGCCTAGGGCACAGAGCTACCCAGATAATCATCAGGAGTTTTCAGGTTAGACTATAAATTCTACATGCTTGAATGTTTACGTCATGGTTTGGCTAGGAGGGGAAATTTTTTGAAAAAATTAAAAATGATAATATGCTTTTTATTATTAAAAGGATTTGACTTTTAATGATAGTATTTTTATGACTTAACAGACTACGATAACCCTATTTTTGAGAAATTTGGAAAAGGAGGAACATATCCAAGAAGGTATCACGTTTCATACCATCATCAAGAGTATAATGATGGTAAGTTTTAAACTTGCAATCAGACTATAAGAACAGATTAACATTAAGCAAACCTTACAAAAATGAGCAAACATTTAAAAAAGCCACATTTTATGATAACCGAATAATTTGTTTTTGAGTCACTTAATTTTCTCGTTAAAAAAAGAAAAAAAAGAAAAACCTTTGCCAGGAATGGTAGGTAGTATATACCTTTAGTCTTAGTACTCAGGAGGCAGAGTCAAGCAGATCTCTATGAGTTCAGGGCCAGCCTGGTCTACATAGTACCAGGACAGCTAGCTATAAGGTTGCAAACAAAACAAAAAATAGAACAACTAACCCTTTTTCTGGTAACTCAGTTAGTAAAGCATATGCTGTTTAAGCACAGGAACCTGAATTCAGAGCCTCAGAACCCATATAAAAGCTGGGCACAGCAGTATGCACCCCTTACCTGAGCTTGGGGGAGAGGATGTGGAACAATTAGGTCCCAGAAGCTTGGTCAGTGTAGCTGAATCAGTGAACCTCAGGTTCTGTGAGAGACCCCAAATTCATATGCCAAAAAATAAAGATGGCAGCTGGGCACAGGCCCATGCCTTTAATCCTAGTACTTGAGAGGCCACTCTGGTCTACATAGTGGGTTCCAGGCCAACAGAATTATAGAATTGCATAGTTATATCCTGTCTTAAATAAACCAAAATAGTAAATAAATAAATTACATGATTATGCCAAAGATAGATAGATAGACAGACAGACAGACAGACAGACAATAAAGATGGAGAGTGATTGAAGAAGATACCCAGTGTTGACCTCCACATAATGTACCAGACATATCTCAGTCAGGGTTGTATGGCTGTGAGGAGATACTGGGATCATGGTAACTCTCTTCAAGGAAACACTTAATTGGGTCTGACTTAGAGTCTCGGGGTTCAGTTCATTGTGGTTGTGGTGGATGACATGGTGCTGGAGAGATAACTGGAGGGCAGCAGGAAAGAGAGACCCTGCGCTCGGCTTGAACGTTTGAAACCTCACAGCCCACCCCCAGTGACACACTCCCTCCCACAAGGCCACACCTCCTCATACTTCCTAAATAGTGCATCAACTGGGGTCCAAGCTTTCAAATATATAGGCCTATTGGGGCCATTCTTACTCAAACTGCCACAGTATGTGGGTCACATCTTCATGATCCATTGCCTTGTTTGGATACCTAGACTGTTTCCGTTTCCTTACTGTTGTGGATAAATGTAGCCGTGCCGATGTCTTAGTTTGCTCTCTGCTACTCTGATAAACATCACGACCCAAAACAACTTGGGGATGAAAGGGTTTATTTCACCTAGCAGATTCCAGTCCATCGTGAAGAGAAGTCAAGGCAGGAACTGAAGCATAAGCCATGGAAAAATGCTGCGTACTCTCTGTTCTCATGGCCTGCTCAGCCAGCTTTCATGCACAGCTTAGGATCATCTGCCCGGGGCGGCCCCACCCACAGTGAGCTGGACCCTCCCACATCTGTCATTAATCAAGAAAGTGTTCCACAGGCCTGCCTACGAGCCAGTCTGAGGAAGGCTCATCTCAGTTGAGATTTCCTCTTCCCAGATGACTTTAGCTTGTGTCACATTGACAAAACAAGAACAACCAAAGCAGAGAGTATCTCTCTACTACCTGTAACTTTCCGATTTGGTTTTATGTTCATTTTAAAGCCATTATTGGAAATGAAAATGTTTGGTTTTTTTCCTGTGAAAGTAAAGGTTTTTTTTTCTGTGTTTTTTCATGTGCACATGGGTGTATGTGCACTTTCTCATAACCGAGTACCTGAATTTGTACCCACTACCACCTTCACACACAGAATCATTATTATTTCAGCCTATATTTGCAGGGTAGAGTCTTATTTCCTATACTGTAGATGTTTCAGTATCTTAAAAGTGTAGTACATTAATATAAGGAATAAGTTAATTCTGTGTTCACTTTGTAGGTCGGAAGACTTTTCCAAGAGCTAGAAGGACCCAGGGAACCAGTTTCCGGTCTCCTGTGAGTTTCAGTCCTACTGACCAGTCTTTAAGCACTAGTAGTGGAAGCAGTATCTTTACCCCAGAGTATGACGACAGTCGAATAAGAAGACGGGGGAGTGACATCGACAATCCTACTTTGACTGTCACAGACATCAGCCCACCCAGCCGTTGTAAGTAATAGAAATGTATAGCAGAAACTTTGCATAGTTTTGTGTTAACAGGAATTAATGGCAAGTCAGAACTCAAAGAAAAACAAACTCTTCATAAGAGATAGTAGTAATGTTTTTCAAAGGTAGCTATGCTATCAGATATGTCTGTATTACTGCTAACTAGCTTAGCTAATTGCTCTTCACTTTTTTAAGGAAAATTGTTACTAATTGTTCTCTTCCTTCCTTTCTTTCTTTTTTTCTAGACAGGGTTTCTCTGTGTAGCCCCGGCTGTCCTGGAACTCACTCTGTAGACCAGGCTGGCCTCAAACTCAGAAATCCATCTGCCTCTGCCTCCCAAGTGCTGGGATTAAAGGCGTGCGCCACCACTGCCCGGCACTAATTATTCTCATACATTCTATTCTACATGTCTGTTAAGCACTGAGACTTTGTATGAGACTTCTAAGAGATATCCTAATGAAGAGATTGGTTTGTGGAGAAAAATTACATTATAGCATTTAATCTACATCATAAATATGTGTAGAGATTTACTAGCTGTGTGTGTTCGTTACTGATTCAATACCTTACCAAACCAACTTAAGGGAAAGATTTATTTTGGCTCAAGGTTTTAGTCTGTGGTCCTTGGCTCCATTGATTCTTGGTCTGTGCTGAGGCAGAGTACCATGGAGGTGGAAGCACTGGTAGAGGAGACATAGTGGGACGTAGAGAGGACATATGTACCTCATAGTAGATGACAGACAGGACTGGAGATGTGGAACGTGGTTCCTGGATGGCTGTGGCTGTGGCTCAGGGAGGTGAGGTATAAACCCTTCGGAGGCACCTCCTACCCCGTGATGAACTTTCTCTAGCAAGGTTCCACCTGCTCAAGTTTCCAGAGCTTTCCAGAACAGTTCCATCAGCACCGAGTTGCCAAAGTCTCTCTAGCCCCATTCTTATCTTTGAGTATATCAGTTTGTATGTATTTGTGTGTGTGTGTGTGTGTGTGTGTGTGTGTGTGTGAGAGAGAGAGAGAGAGAGAAAGAGAGAGAGAGAGAGAGAGAGAGAATATGTGTGGCCTGGAGGAATTAGTGTTAAGCCTGTAACACTTGTTTCTTGTTGCTGTGACAAAATACTTGACCAAATCGACTTAAGAAGAATTTTGGGGATAGAGGCCATCATAGAAGGAAAGGCATGGTACTGGAGCCCAAAGAGGCTGGTCATGTTTAGTCTGCAGTCATTGTCTGCATGATTGTCCTGGGTTCATTTTGTTCTCTTATCCTTTTTGGGATTCCCAGCTCAAGGGAGAATGACCCCACGTTCAGGTTGGGTCTTTCCTTTTCAGTCAGTCCTCTGGAAACATTCTCATTTTTACTGATGTGTGTTGATCTTATTGGAGTAGTGGACATAAGACTGTTGTGGTAAATGAGATCAGAGTGCGCAGTATTTGAACCTTATCATCAGCATCTTCACGCGCCGGCTTGGAGTTAGATATTGTAACAACATCTGCATGGTCTAAATCCTTGTTTGGGTCAGGGTTGTCATTCTTTACTTTTCCATCTTTTACCCCGTACTACCTTACATTTACTTTGTTCGTGACTGCTATCTTTAATGAGACTGCAAGGAGGGAAGGGTCTGGAGAGTTGGCTCAGCAGTTAAGAACACTGGCTACTCTTCCAGAGTCCCTGGGCTCAGTTCTCAGCTCACAGCTGTCTGTCACTCCGGTTCCAGAGGATCCAATGCCTTCTTCTGGCCTCCGAAGGCAGTAGGCAAGCATACAGTGCACAGGTACACATACAGGCAAAATACCCATACACATAAACAAATTAAAAAGAAGGAAAGAAAATCTTTTATATGTCTTTTGTGCATACCTTCAGTTTATATGTTTCTGTAGATCTTTATTTAGAGTCAAAATTCAGTCAGGTATAATATTCTTGCTTGAAGAATTGAATTTAACCTTTGTTTGTAATACAAGTCTATTGGTCATGCATTCATTTAACATTTGTTTGAAAGGTATTTTTTCCTTCATTTTTTGAAAGATATTTTTCTGCATATAAACTTTCTAAAGAAATAAAAAATAAAAACCAATGCTTTCAAATTATCACTTATCTTCTGGCCTATATATTTTTCAAAGAGGAATTCACCTTTAATCTTTGTCTTCTTTAGCAAATGTGTGCTCTTTCGTCTCTCCGGCTGCTTTTCAGGCCTCCTCGTTGGTCCTGCGCTCTTTGCTGCTGCCTCACACCTATGCCCTCATCTTTGTTCTCTCACTCTTGTTCTCTTTTGTTTCGTGAGGCAGAATCTTGACTTGTATTCCAGACTAGCCTCAAATTCCATGGGTACTGGAAGGGGACCAAGATGACCTTGACTGTTGATCCTCCTGTTTCCACCTCCCAAGTGCTGGGACTTACGGTTTACCTGTTTATGATCTTATTCATTCTGGTAGTTTCATTTGACTGTACATCCGGTCTTGCATGTTGTCTGCCTTGCAGGGGTCCATCCAGACAGTTAATATGTTAATTGATTCTTAAATGACTTTAATTTTAGTGGTGTGCATGTGTGTGTGGTGGGGTTGGTGTAGAGGGGACGGAGAGAGACTGGACCACATAGACACTAGTCCGGTGACAGTGAAGACCAGAGGAGAGCATCAAAGTCCTTGGAGCTGGAGTTACAGGTGATGTGAGCATCGATGTGTGCCCTCTGCAGGAGCAGCGAATGAACACTCTTACTTGCTGAACCATCTCTTCAGCTATCATATGTTTTGTGGTTTTACTTTAAGTTGCTGCTGTGTGTGGCTGTGGAGATTAAACCCAGTGAAAGCAAGGCAGTGTTGACATATGCCCTTATTCCTAGACTTGGGAAACAGAGGTTGACAGATCTCTGAGTTCAGGGCCATCCTGGTCTACAGAGTCAGTTCCAGGATAGTCAGGGTTACACAGAGAAGCCCTGTCTTTAAAAAAATCAACCAACCAACCAACCAAAACCAAACGCTCCCAGAAAACAATGTTCTGGTAAGCTGTATCTTCAGTCTATTGATAATTATTTTAAATTTCCTGAATTTTCTTGAGTCTGGTTATGTTGATTGCTTTCTTTTGTGATGCTCCTCCTCCTAGACTGGTTTTCTTTATGTAGCTCAGGCTGTCCTGGAACTCCCTCTGTAGATCAAGCTGGCCTTGAGCTCACAGACATCTGCCTGCCTCTGCCTCCTGAGTGTTGAGATAAATGGTGTGCTCCACTATGCCTGGTATGTGTGTGGTGTTTGTGTGTTTGTTTGCTTGTTTGTGTTTTAAGTTTGCTTTTTTATGTGTCTTACAGTTACATGGAGTGCCAGACATCTCTTATAGGACTATGAAGACTGAGATAAATAAAATTCATGCCCAAGCATATATGCACAGCTTTTCTGCCTTGTTGATTTTCGTGAGGGTTTGAGTCAGTATAGTCCCAGTTTACTGGGTTGGTTATTTTGTTTGCTCCTGTACCTGTGCACCTTGGACTTGAAATTTCCCTAGAGCCTTGCATAGATGATTTTCTAGATGATAGTGCTGTCATGGCAGCCACACCTGTTCTAGTGGAGCTTAGCTTTCCTTACTTGCTGGAATGGGCTTTTGTGTGCCTCACCATTTCTTTTTCATCTTTGT
The DNA here is from genome assembly GCA_019843965.1 of Rhynchomys soricoides. Taxonomy (NCBI): domain Eukaryota; kingdom Metazoa; phylum Chordata; class Mammalia; order Rodentia; family Muridae; genus Rhynchomys; species Rhynchomys soricoides. The sequence goes on along the minus strand of JADRCH010000105.1, from coordinate 4,963,045 downwards.
TCAGAGTGCCTCCTTTTCTTTAGATTTTAGGTTAATTGGGCACCCTGTACTCTGTGATCCAAAATGTTCAGTAAAAGTCACTATTTTTTCCAGGCAGAGTAATACACACCTATAATTTCAATACTTGGAAGCAGGCATACCAGAAGTTCAAGGCCAACCTGAACTACATAACAAGTTACAAGGTAGCCAGGGCTACATAATGAGACCCTGTCTCAAAAGAAAAAAAAAAATTTTTAAAGTTATAGGGGCTGGAGAGATGGTTTAGTGGTTAAAAGTATTGACTGCTTTTCCAGAGGATCTAGGTTTGATTCTCAGCACTTAAGAGTCAGCTCATAACCATTTGTAATTCCAGTTCTGGGTGAGACCGTGGCCTTTTCTGGCTTCCTTGGGCACTGTATGCATGTGGTGCACAACATACACACATGCAGGGAAAATACTTACATACATAAAATAACGTTGTAAACTTACTGATTGCCTGGATTCTCCTATAGAGAGGGGAAATGATATTTTTTCCAGACTTCTGTGTTACAGGAGTAACATCTGAAAAGACTATTTACAAATATTTGTAATTTGCTGTAGTAAAAACTGGAAAATAGGGTATAATCTAGTTGATGTATCTTAGATTGGGTGAAAGATGGCTGTCACATTTGTATTTGAGAAAAATGAGTTGTGAGATACAAAGTTTGAGTTAGAATTCTTAGAATAATGAGAACATTTTGAAAGTTTGGATGGTCATCATTTCCCCTTGTATCTAGAATGTTCAGTTATGTTCAGGGATGCCACTGCTTCGCATCCGACCATTTCATTTTAAGAACATGTTTTTTTTTTTCAGCACCTCGAGCTCCAACCAATTGGAGATTGGGCAAACTGCTTGGCCAAGGAGCTTTTGGTAGGGTCTACCTCTGTTATGATGTTGATACCGGAAGAGAGCTGGCTGTGAAACAAGTTCAGTTTAACCCTGACAGCCCGGAGACCAGCAAGGTAACAAATCATCATGCAGGTCACCTGGCCACTATCAAAGCATTTTTTTTCTTTGGAGGGGAAACAAAACAAAAACAAAAGCAGGACTAGTCAGATTGCTCCAAGACGAGGGATGCCATCCATTCCCCGGAACCACAGGGCAGAAGAGGAGCGCCAACTCCTACATGTTCTCTGACAGCCACAGTTGTGCTGTGGCATACGTGTGTACCCTTCCCCAAGACAGACTAAATGTATATGTAAAGCTTTAACATGTAATATAACAACATATGGTGGAATTTGGGGCTTGTGGTAAATGACCAGCTGTTTTTGATATGTTTATAAAAAGATAAAGATATAAGAGATACGTCCTATGGAATGTGTGGTGAGGTGTGGGAAGGGTGTGCCTCAGTGGCCCATGCGGAGACATCCATTCCCCTGAGGGACCAGCCACACGAAGGTATAGTATAGAATAGAGTTTATTCAGGGTGGGGGGGGGGGCGAGTTAAGAGGGTAGTAGAGGCAGAGAGAGGGAGACAGTAGGGAAGTAGAGGCCAGCCATGACCACGTGGAGAGAGAGGGGCAAAGGGAATGGGGAGAGAGAAGGAGCAAGGGAGCAAGAGGCAAGAGAGGGGCAAGAGAGAAGCAAGAGGCAAGAGAGAGGGGCGAGAGAGGACAAGCAGCCCCTTTTATAGTGGGTCAGGCCCACCCGGCTGTCACCAGGTAACTGTGGGTGGAGCTTAGGCAGAACGCTGACAGTTTTAGCATTCATTGTATTCTAGGTTGATTTGCTGTTACCTTAGCAGCCACAGGTGCTATATAACAGGCACGGAGGTCAGGAGATGTGACTTGCAGTTGAGAACTTTGGCTGCTCTTAGAAAGGACCCAGGCTCAATTTATAATACCTACATGGAGGCTCACAACTGTCTGTATCCAGGGATGGTCGAACTTCTGGCCTCTGAGGGCACTGCACACTTGTGGTCCAGACAAACCCAGGCAAATTCACTTATGTTAAAAAAGTAAAATTAAAATAATAATAATAATAATAATAAAATAATTGGTTAGAGACTAAAATGTTGTCTGTAACAGTGAACATTTCATAATGAAATCACCATGGTAGTCCATGAGCTAAGAGTGTTTTGCTTTTATTATGATGCTATAAAGACTTAACACGGGGTCAGTGGAATTGTTTAGCAGGTAAAGGTGCTTGCCACCAAGCCTAGCAACCTGAGGTCAGTGCCCAGAATCCACCTCCCAGGGACCCACATGGTTGAAGGAGAGATCTAACTCCTGCAAGTTGTCTCTGACCTCTACATGTTTTTCATGGTGCATGTACAAACAAACATATACATAGAGATAGACAGACAGAGAAATGTAGAAAATATTTTTTAAAAAAGGACTTAGCAGGAGTTCTGTCTTTCAGGAAGTAAATGCACTTGAGTGTGAAATTCAGTTGTTGAAAAACTTGTTGCATGAGCGAATTGTTCAGTATTATGGCTGTCTGAGGGATCCTCAGGAGAAAACACTTTCCATCTTTATGGAGTATATGCCAGGGGTAAGTTCACATTCCTTTTAAAAATAAGGTGAAGAGAACTCAGTTGAGCCCTTTTGATCTGTGTTATCATAGATGAAATTTTGTACCTGACATTGCCTGCAGTTAGACTTAGGGTCTCACTGTAGAACTGCTGATTGCTCAGAAGAGTAGAATGATCATGGTCTGACTCCTTATTGTAAAGTGTCAGTTTTTCTTGTAGACAAGAAAGTATCTGAGATGTAATACTGGTACATAGAAATATTCAATTTTAAACATTACCTGATTTTCAAATATATATTATATACTATTATACATATATAATATGCATATTATGCATAATTAATATATATGTATGCATATTACACAGCTGTGCATGCGCATATACACACACACATTTTAATCTAGCAATATGGCTGCCCTGACCACATCCTAAGACCTTCTAGGTCTGTGTGATCTGGCTGGAATGCAGACACATGGCACCTTTGATCCCTCTGGCTGGAATACAGATATACCCTTAGTACATACCTTTAATACCAAGCAGTGAATGTAAAGGTAATATATAGAAGGAAGCAGCCATGTTTGAAAGTGATGTCTGATTTGAGGGGCAAAGTGACGAATCAGAGATAGAACTGACAGAATGAGTCAGAGATAGGATATGCCCAGCTCACATGGGAACAGACAGAAAGGAGAGGCAAATTAGAGGGGGGAGGGAGGGAGAGAGAGAGAGTGAGCAGGCGAGTGCAGTTTTACTGGGACAGTTATAGAGAGACAGGTTGAAGAGTGAGAACAAGCTAGACATAGGTGAAAACAAAATGAGCCAGAGAATGAGAAGGAGCCAGAAGATTAGAACAGATTGCCAAAGTTAAGTAGAGCAATTCAGTCAGAAGCTCAGAGAAGCCAGTTTGAGTCAGTCAGCTTGGAGAGGAGTTGAGTTTAACCAGCCAGCAGAAAGAACTATAAAGGGTGAGCTTATTCAGCAGTAAGTTTCAGAGGCTGAAAACCTTCTAGGCCTAAGGGTAGGTTGTCTGGAGGCTAGAAGCTTCCAAGAATAGGCCTAATTAGCAGACAGAGTCCTCGGAGACAACAATTATCACAGGAGAGTGTGTCAGTGATTTAATTCGTAATTGCAAAATGAAATTGTGACCACTCTACATTCCTTTTTGTATATATAGAGTAAATTTTAATTCTAGTAAATTTTCAAGATGGCAGTTAGCATCTTTACTCATTAAGAGATAGGTGCCTTACTCCAGGCGTGGTGGTACACCTCTGTGATCTCAACACTCAGGAGGTAGACGTAGGAGGATTTCAAGTCAAAGCCCATCTAGACTTGACAAAATGATTTTTAAAAAACTAAAAAGGAAAAGAAGGTATTCTTATAATTTAGTAGAGTGAGTTAGGAAGAAGAAATTTGATTTACGGTCTTTATGGTAGTAGATGGCTAGAGTCTGATGTTGAAGGTGCAAGGTTGCCATTCGAGCCTGCAGACCTGTGTCTGGTAGTGCTGTCGCAGGCATTGTCGATGCCACACAAGCATCAGTAACTCTCACTGTTGTGCACCGTTATGATACTGGCACCACTGCTCTCACTAGATTTATTTGCTACTATTATGTTTTCAGATATTCTGCTTCCTATGTAAGGTAGCGTAAACATTATTGTCCGAAAACAAATTCGGGTTGGATTAAAGTTCTAAAACATGGAAACCTTGTAATTTGTTAATCTCAAAGAAATTAGCTCAACCTAAGTAATCCGAAAGAACAGAAACTCTGCAGTTATTTTCCTGAGAACCCCTGCCCTCTCCATTTAGAGTCTCTCAGCCATTAACTATGATTCTCTTAAAAATAAGGATTTAGTAGCAGTTTTTATTTTAAACTGAAGGTTTAGTTTTCTTTTATTCTAGGGTTCAATTAAGGACCAACTAAAAGCATACGGAGCTCTTACTGAGAACGTGACAAGGAAATACACCCGTCAGATTCTGGAGGGGGTGCATTATTTGCATAGTAATATGATTGTCCACAGAGATATCAAAGGTAAGCCATGATTTATTTTTTACTTTAAATACTGTTTGAGTTTGATTGAAAGAAATGTCATCACAGCATTGGGCATTTAAGGTAACGTACCTTAAATTATCGGTAAACTACCATAGGAAAACACTTCTACAGCTTTCTCATGAACTCTGTCAGTGTCCAGTCAGACTAGTTCTGCAGTTCAGATTTTTCTTGATTGATAGCTTTGCTGTAAAGACCCATAGAATGAATTTCATTTAGAAACCCCAGTATAATGTGGGCGTGTTTGCATGTGTACTGACTAGGCCTAGCATGGTGAGTAGAGGCTCTGCCACCACAGAGTTGAATTCAAACTTGGACTTTGTCTGCCACTGACTCTAACCTTGGACATACAGACTTTTCTATGTCCTCATTAATCTCCCCATCCCCTTCTCTCCTTTATCCTTCATCTCTTTCTTCCCTACCCATGTGAGAACCCTTAGTTTCTGGATATGGAACCCAGGACGTTGCATGTCCTAGCCCAAGCTCTCTGTCCTGAGATGTACCTACTGTCCCCTCATTAGTTACTCTTAAGTGACAGTGAATAGTATTCAACTTACTGGATTCTTGAAAGGGTCAAATATGTTAACATGTTGCAATATTTAAAACAATTTCTGGTGCTCACTACTTAAAATTTAGCTGCTGTGATGACATACTTTGTGTTGTAATTTATGTAAAGTCATGGGAATAGATGTCATGAAAGAATAAAGGGGAGGGAAGGAAAGATCCCAAGACTGAGCTTTGATGAACTCCAGCTAGGGGAAGTTCACTTTTCCCCTAAGGATCAGATACAGAAATGAGTATGTGAAGTGAGTTAATGGTAGAGATGTGAAAACCTGAGAGGACTCAAATCTCTGTACTGTTGAGCCTACCTGAATCTCTAAAATCTGGGTATGACCCAAAATTTAGAATTAATTACTGAATTAAAATCACTGAATTAAAAAAGTAAATGTGTCCATATACTATTTAGTCATTGATCTTTGTTGGTACATTTACAAGTTCCCAGACTTTTGCTCTCCTATATGTGCAGTGCATCCTGACTGTCCAGATGAGGCCAAGAGGAAAATTACCAGTCATTTCTAGTAATTGAACACTAATTTCTAGTATGAGTCTAGTATGCAGAGTTCCTGAGGCAGATGACATGCACCAGACTGGGGCTTATTATTTATTAAACCTGATAGCTTAAAGAACCATATAAAGAAATTATTCAGTTAGGAAAATCTATTCTTAGTCAAGCCAGCTTCTCTTTAGCTCTCATAGTGAGGTAAGAAAAGAAACAAAGGGAGCTATCTTCTGTATACACAGATCTTATGATGACCTGCCTTGGTCAGGTGGGGGGATGGAAGCAAGCTGATTAATAAATATTACAAGACAAATATATTGATAAGGAAGTAAATAGGCCCTCAAGCTTGTAAATTTAAGCATGACAGAAGGGATGGTGCTTTTTGTTTTCTACAGTATACTTTTTCATTGTTCTGTGTCTTCTAATTTTTATGAACAACTTATAAGTGGCAAAAGGAAAGGTAAAGATAATTGATTTTATGTAATTTCACACCTGTGGAATTATTACTGTTAGGAAACTCACTCATTTCTGAAGTCTATCCCTGCTTCTCTCTCTCTCTCTCTCTCTCTCTCTCTCTCTTTCTCTCTCCCCCCCCTTTCCCACTTCTTAGTTCTCCTTCTCCTCCTCTCTCTAATTCATCACATCTTGTGTGTGTGTGTGTGTGTGTGTGTGTGTGTGTGTGTGTGTAGCACATGCACGCTAGTGCCACAGTGCACGCACAGAGGGCAGAGAACAACTGGAAGGAGTCGATTCTCTTCCATCATATGGTCACAGGCATGGTACCTTTACTCGTTGAGCCTTCTCTCTGGCCCTGTTCTTTATCTTTTTTCCCTCCAGGAAACTAAACTGTTGACAGGCATGCAATGGTGGTGGTACATGTATTTAATCATAGAAGCAGCAGAGGCATGTGGATCTCTATGAGTTTAAAGCCAGCCTGGTCTATATATTGAAAAAAAGCAAAGGAACTATACTACTGAAGACCAAATAGTTTAATAAAAGGACACTTTTAAAAAAATGGTTTTATTTGTGTGTAGGAGTGGGTGGTGGGTAAGTGCACACTTATGTGCACACACATATGCATAGAAGCCAGAAGAAGACAGGAAATGTCCTGCTCTGTTTCTATCTTGTTTTCTTGGGTCAGGATCTTTCACTGAATCTGGAGCTCACCATTTTGCAGCTAAGCTGGCTGGCTAAGAGTACTATTTAACCTCCTGTCTAGGTCCTAGAGACATGCAGATTCACATGGCATTTATTTGCATGTTCGGAATCTGAATGCTGGTCGTCATGCTTGACCTAGTCCCCTACCCATCCTTAATGTCTTTTGTTTTGCTTTGGTTTGGATCTTTTGTTTTTTTGAGGCAGTATCTCTTTATAGTCCAGTTTGACGATTTGGAATTTTGCCTTTGGCTTTCGAGTACTCAGATTACAGATGTTTGCCAGCAAGCCCAAGTAGGACATACACATGCACACACACATGCACGCACACATAGCCTGTATATCGCTGACAGACAGCAGATTGTAATGACTCCTTGGGATGCAATTAGCAAAATCTAAACTGTGAGAAAGGTTTAAGTAAGCAACAGGGTTTTTAAAATTTTCTTTCTAATTGCAAATGAAAAGAATATTTGAGAGACTGAAATTAGGCAGTCTAAATATGTGGATCGATCTTAGAGGGTTCTTTTCTGCTATAAAAAATTGAATATAATATTTTTGATAATAAATACTTTTCATGCTTTTAGATGTAATACAAGCCTTTATCTTTTAAAGATATGCACTTGGTTCTTTATTGATCTCACTGCCTTGAGTTTGCCTCAGATACTGTGTGAAATAAGTTGGGGCAGTTGTCCACTCGCATGTTGGATCTGGTAATGGGTGTACAAGCAGTTCTTTCTATTCTTGTATATGTTTGAAAAGTCGGATTTTTACTTTACTAAAATATAAGTAGTTTTAAAAAACAGAAACTATATTAGCAACCTGGCTACCAATTTTTTCCCCAGCTCCTGCTGTGGATGAGCATTGATTCAGTATTGATGCCACCTCTCTAGAGATGACTCTTCTTGTCTGTGGAGTGTGTGTGTGTGTGCGCGCTGGGAAGTGCACTAAAACCTGGCTTATTAAGCATATGTAGTCACTTAGGAAAACTGAGATAGGTTTGGGAGACTCACTTGAGCCCAAGAGTTCAAGTTGACAGTCTGAACAACATGGCAAGACCACCTCTCAAGTAAACAAAAGTCCATTTTGCTTCTTTGTCGTTAAATATTCTAGAGATGGTGGGGTATTTTTTTTTTTTTTTGAGTCCTTTTTATATACTAGATGGTAAGAGACTGTAAATAAGCGGAGCTATAGCCACATTAGATTACTGGTTGGTCAGATGTTTCAGCTTACTGGGTTTTGATGGGAGGCATCATAAACTCCTGTGGAGAAGTACTGCTGGTAAGGACAGGGAATACACATTCTCCATGGTTTGTAATGTAGATTGTCTGCACTGCCCTGCCTTCTCCATAGCAATCACTAAAAGAAAAGCTGTAGCATGGTGGTGTATCCCAATGCTGGGGAGACTGAGTCAGGAAGTTTGAGGCAAGTCTGAGCTATAGAGTAAAGACTTGCATTAAAAATATCAACAGCAACAAGAAAGAAATACCTTAAAGTACAGTTAACTGATGCTTAAATAATATTGGAGTAGGCATATGATCCTAGTTTTGATTATGGAGGTACTTTTAGAAGCTCCTGAGGAGAAGCAGGCTTACCGAGAGAATAGTCTTCAGCCATGGACATCTTGCTTTATAGCAAACAAATGGGGCAGAGCCCCACCAATAAAGCTTGGTGCTTTACCAAGCTTTATTCTTAGTCCTCTCTCCTTTCTTTTCACTTCGCCTTCCCCTGTCCCATCCTTTATAGGAGAAACTCACCAGCTTCTGAAACATACCTGGCTGAGTACAAACAGCAGATGCTTAAGTAAGATAAATAGGATTTTCAAGGCACTGCTGAGAGTGGTCAAGCAGCCTAATTTGGAGACAGATTAGGATCTACAAAGTAATTCTCTGTCACTTATATACATTCTAGAATGTCAATAAAATCATTGAAATAAGACTATTTATTTTTTTAGGAGCAAATATCTTAAGGGATTCCACGGGCAATATCAAATTAGGAGACTTTGGGGCTAGCAAACGGCTTCAGACCATCTGTCTCTCAGGCACAGGAATGAAGTCTGTTACAGGCACGCCATACTGGATGAGTCCTGAGGTCATTAGTGGAGAAGGCTATGGAAGAAAAGCAGATATCTGGTAAGTTTGGACATCAGATTTACCTGGAAAGTTACCTTATTTTTCTCCACATTTAAAATTGCTGGTTTAAATTATCCTTTGTACCTTGGAAGCAGAGTATATGAATTGTGAGTATTAATGCCGTTTCAATTATACCTTGTCAAGGCAAACTTGACTAAATATTTGAGTCTCTGAACCTGTTTTTCCTTCTTTGGAAGGATTTTGTCGTAAGCAAATCTCAACACTAAAAAGCTCTGATTTCCCCAAATAACTTTTAAAACACTCTTGGTTATTAGTGCCTTTAAAAAAACAAACAAAAAAATGATTCAGTGATTTTTTTGTTTTTCTAAATTACAAAGTTATATATAAACTTTTGAAAACAGATAATAGTTACCTGTATGATGTTTGAGCTTACAAATGATTGGGGTAAAAGTGGGTTATGAGATCACCTGAGGAGATGAACTCACCACTCCTGACCATTCCCACCCAGCCTAATAAAGATCTCGGCTCCTCACCACTGATGTGGGACTATCAGACTCTACAAACTTGCCGTTATGCGGGGTATTTACTTAAGAATTTAAAACTATACAGGGAAGCGATGCAGTTCTGATAGGTCTTCATGTAATTTCTGTTTATGTGTTTGAAGAACAAGGACATTTCCACTAATAGCTGAATTATGTTTTGATTGCACCATCAGATTTTCCAAGGATCTTGAATGTCAGCTCATATAATTATTTACAAAAAATTGATGATTGCTTTACAGAAATAAAAACTGTTGCTGTGGTGGTGATTTGCTGTGGTATTTTCATAATATGCTTAGCTCTGTTGTTTTTGGAAAATACATTTTATTGGATTCTGCATGATTTAAGGTATCTGTGAATCTTCCAGGTAAGGAAGAAGAGAAATTATTCTGGTGCCTATATCCCTGGCAGGGCTGTGTGTTCAGTTATTAGTGCCTTAAAGTTGAATTGATAAATTACATAATAATTTTTAGTTAGATCATAAAATGGCCATTTCCTACTTTCCAACCAGAAAAAAAAAAGATGCATTTTAGAACTCAAAAGCAAATAATTTATAATGCTTGTATTCTTTGTAGGATGGAAACAAAATTATTAACATCATGTTAGAAAATGATCTAAAACAAAAATAATAAAAGTTCTTTGCCTAACCATACATTTATGATTATGGATAATTATGATATATTTTCATTGAAATGTGTGTTGCTCCAGCCTTTCATTGATTTTCATGTTTGAATTACAGTTTTATTTAATCAACCTTTGAGTGAAACTTTGTAATAAATAATATTGAAGTATATGTGGACTTCATCCCAGCTTTTTTTCTTGAACTTATTGTTTGGGTAATGCTCCTTTTTATTTTGTTCTAGGAGTGTAGCATGTACTGTGGTAGAAATGCTAACTGAGAAGCCACCTTGGGCTGAATTTGAAGCAATGGCTGCCATCTTTAAGATCGCCACTCAGCCAACAAACCCAAAGCTGCCACCTCATGTCTCAGACTATACTCGGGACTTCCTGAAACGGATTTTTGTAGAGGCCAAACTGCGGCCGTCAGCTGAGGAGCTCTTGCGGCACATGTTCGTGCATTCTCACTAGCAGCTGGCGGCGGCGGGCCTCCACCAGCTCCATCCTCACGGCCACCTTCTCTCTTACTGCACTTTCCTTTTTTATGAAAAAGAGAGACGGGGAGAAAAAGACAAGAGGGAAAATATTTCTCTTGATTCTTGGTTAAATTTGTTTAATAATAGTAAACTAAATTTTTTATATTTAATCTTTTTTTTCTTTACAAGAACTTGAAACTTCCTTTTTTTTTTTTTAAAGAATTTTATAATGTACTGATGTGGTTCAGAGCTATAACGCACTTTAGTACATAGTTGCTCCTTTTAGTGTAAACAAATCATTTGGAATATATAAAGATTGTAGTCTTGCCCTGTGTCACTGACATGGAAGACAAAGAGAAGAAAGTGATGTACAATTTGTAGTTTTTAGTGATAGTATTTAAGTAGATCCTTATTTGTGGGGTTGAGCCCTAAACTTGAGTTTAGGGTAGGTACTCATCATAAAGAATATAGGTTTCTTCTTAGATCTGTATTCTTTAGATCTAACATCTATCTGTCAAGCTTTCTTGCTCAGTAGGAATCTTAAGTAGAAGATACCGATCTCTAAGAGGTATGTTTATTAATCCTAATCAGTATAATAGGTAAATACACTATATTAGAGCTGTGTTACTGGGCTCTATAAACCTGGAGAGACAGCTTTCTGCTTTAAAACATTGTTGTATTTGGAAGCAGATACGTGAAGCCAATGAATAAATTCAGCTAAAACACAGACGACTGCTCATTAAATATATGAGCTATAGAAGAGACAACATTTGCCAGTCAGTAGAAAAATATGAAAAAAAAAAAAGAACTAAGTGTTATTTAGTATATTTTAAACATTATTTACTTGAGGCAAAAGTCCCAAAATAGAACTGAGAAATAGTAAAAACTGTGTTTATATAATAGCTTTCTATTTCTAACCCTGGCCTCCCATTAGATAACAGCCTCTAGCTCAATACCCACCTGCTAAAGCTCCTGTCATGAAATAAAGTCCTTGTTCTTGGGGTCATGGAGTACTAAACCAGAGGCTCCTCAGAAGAGTAAACATCAGGGAAAACAATGAGGTTCCTGGTGGGGAGTCATTTTGCTTCACTTGGCATTTGGCAATGCCTGGAGACACTTTGTTGCCATAACTGGCTAGGTACTACTAGCATCCGGTGGGCAAGGGTTGCAGGTGCTGCTAAGTAGACTGTAGTGCACAAGGACTCCCTACCCAGGAGTTATCCTGCCACATGACAAAAGTGCCTAGGATGGACACCAAGCGGCCATTCACAAAGCAGTCAAAACAGAGTTCAGAGAATGGTGTAGGGCAAACGAGGGTTTCATAAGAGCAGATAACTAGTCGGGTGAACAGTCTCAGAGCATAACAGATAATGGTCAGTCCTTTGACAGCTGCTGGGTGCACTTGAATCACTATCTCACTTTAGAAATAATGAATTTGAGTATTCAACTGTTTGAATTTAGCTTCTCTGTATATTCTTTCCTTAAAAGTGCTCCTCCGTCTAGGTCAAGAAAAGTACACCAAAACATAGTGTTTACTAGCAGTGCGGAGGTTAAAACACTGCCAGGTATTTCCAGTGTGAGCATCTCCTTGGAACCAAGTCATTAAATGGAATGACTATGCCGGGAAGGATCTTGCCGCCTCTAGTAGAATTATGAGACTTAAAACGTAACGGTGTCAGTAATTTGGCCACTTGAAAAATTTTCGACATATTAAACCAAGTGCTAAGTATTTTATTTTTCAAAAGCCTAGAAGATAACAAGTCTTCCAGGAGACCCTGAATGTGATGCTTTATCAGAAGGGACTAAATGAGATATTCTGATTTTGTTGTTGTTGTTGTTATTACAAGGTATGTTTATTTAGATTTAACTACTTTGCTTTAGAAATTACGTAGACCTGGCTTTAATGTATCACAAGATCCTACCTGGCAGACCCTGTAATAATTTTTGAAGTTCCAATAGTCTGAGAGTCAAAGCACAAACAGTTAACTCTTCTCCTGTACACTGTAAATCAAATGAAGCTCCCTACAAAGAATATGAGTCAGGTGCCTCCACCCTTAGCAAATTGGTTGCCTAATCTTATGCTGGAGACCTAATGTATAGTTGTATTGTAATTTCTTTATCTTTTATGAGTGAGGGCATCTTTTCTACTTGAGTGAGATCATGGTACCTGGATATCTGGGTTCTTTTGTTTCTTTATTTTGTTGTTTCTTTGTCTCTTAGTGTGATTGTGATTTCCCTTTGGCTCATTTTTGGTCCATCAGGGTAACGTGCAGTACAGAAGAGATACAAACACTCTTCAAAAAGATACCTGCACACTGGAACTCAAAGCAAATTGTTAGCTTTTTAACAGTCTCCTCTTTCTTTTCTAAACTCACTAGTAAATAGCTGCATCAGAATACTTTTGCTTTATAAAAAGATTATAAAGACTTAGAAATAGACTGATAGTTTACAGAGCTATTATATTAAGTATGATGTGAATTTAATTTCAAACCAGTTGTGAAGGCACCAAAAACACAGTGAACGTTAATATATATAAACCCTGCTAGAGCAAAAAAGTTTGACATAGGTAGGGTATGGGGGGCTGGAATAGTAAATGTAAAAAAAGAAATTCTTGAAAGGAAGCAGTGTTGTCAGAGGAAGTAAAATACTACACTCCATGTTTTTTTTTTTTCTGCCTAACGGTATGGATTAACAGATAAAGTTTAAATTGTAAAAAATTACTCAAATGTTTTTTGTTTTTAAATGCACAACTGATTCTTTGGTACTGCAATGTTTCTTTGTGGCTAGAAAATGGCCAGACTGCTGACTTTGTGCCTTTAAATGCATTCTGCATTGCCAGTAGCAGACTTCCGGTGCTGGAGCAGATCCACTAGCAGCGTCAGATGAGCTCTCAGGAAGCACCTTCTGCATAGGTCCTGAGAGAGTCAAAGTGGCACGACGGGATTAAGTCAAGTGGAAGACCTTTTACAGTGCAAACGAGCAGTTGAGTAAAAGAGTTGAAAAATGTAACTAATAACATTTTAATGGATTGGTATTTAAATGTTTTGAGGTTTCAGAATGAATACCTTGAAATTTTTCAGCACTTTTCCTTGTTTACAAAAATATATTTTTAACTTTAAAAACATCTATGACTATTGCCTTAGAAAGTATTAAGAGGCACAATCTACAACATATGAGAAGTCAAATATTGCACATGCTGGACTTTCCTTTGAGTCTTACCTTACTTCAGCTAGAAGTTACATAAAAGGAGTAAACGTATCTTTAGAGTAGCTCCCTGCTACTACGTTCTGACATAGGTCAGGTCTGATCTGTACTGTTCTGAAATAGCCTTGTTAGAAGATTGTGAAATCACTAAAATAAAATCAAACCTGAATAGATTGGCAAATGACCCAGTATGATGCAGACTCCTTGGTCACTGGCAGAGTTCACGCCAACGGTTTCATTTGGGGTCTGAAAACCTTTAAATAAATTCAGCTGGCGACAACCAGGTATACTAATATGTAGGTCTTATTTTAGATTGTTTTTTTGGAGTCAGGGTTCTCACTATGTGTTTCAGGCTGGCCTGGAACTTAAATGCTCCTGCCTCTGCCTCCCCGGTGCTGGGAAAACATGCATGTGCTACACACCCAGCTTTGCCTTTTTTTTTTTTTTTTTTTTTTTTAAATAGGGTCACTCTTTGTCATTTTCTTAGTCAACATTTGTGATGTACTGTGTTACATGAAGTTAATACCCTTCAGGAAATTATAGTTGAGGAGCGTGAGCAGACAGTTACTCTATGGCATACCCTAAGTCTGAAAGTTTAGCAGTGATGTTTAAAATGCCAGGATTTTTGTATGAAAAAATAAGGAAGACATTTTAGATAATTGTTGGCTCTTCTGGACTCCAAAGATATTAACAAGAGGCTTAGAGGATCTCTCTACCCCAGGCGAGACAGCCTTTCTGTCAGAACCCGCTCTCAACACAGCCCCAGACTGTGCTGAGACAATGGAACACGCACTCCTTAGCACAGCGTAGTGGGTTCTCCCTCACCCCAGCTGTTGTTACTGTTTTTGTTTTAAGGAAAAAAATACCCAAAACGTTATTTTGGTTTTAGGCGTCGAAATACCGAAAAATCTTTGACAGAGGTTGAACTTGTCAAGTGTTACTTATGCTAAGGTCAGATTCTTTTGATATCCTAGTAAATTTAGCATTTACTTTTAGATGTGACATTCATATTTATTTGATTTTAACACTGGTTAAAGTTCAATGAAAAGCAATTTGTTAATTTTTAGTAGTGCCTTTTTCTCTGTATGCCTTAATTTTATTTTATATTTGTAATTCAGATTACCTAACAAAATGAAGAGTTTTCCAAAATCGCTAGACCTCAAGAGTTTCTTTGGCCTTGGACTGCGTTGGCTCCTAGGTGTTTCTTAATGCTTATTTCTTCCTCTTACCCTTTCTACCTCCTTTTAAAAAAACATTAGGAGAGGGCAGTAGCATTTGTGTGACTGTAATCTCCACTAGATGTGAACTCCCAAAACAAATATAGAAGGGTATTCTCATTCGAAAAGACACAGCGAATTGATTTTTGGGTTGAGTACTTGATTTTCAGTCACACTGGCACTGTCCAAGTTCTTTGTGTCTTGTTCTTTGGTTATGGTTTTCATAGAACTAGCGCGGTTGTTTTGTCCTGAAGAGCTCCTTCAAGGGTTTTGTGAAGGTTGAGGCAATGAGCAAGAAATCCAGGGACAATGAATTCTAATCCTTAGTGTGTAACATTTGACCAACACTCCAGCTTACTGTTCTGTGAAGTGTGTGTGTGTGTGTGTGTGTGTGTGTGTGTGTGTGTGTGTTTGGCATTGGGGCAGGGGTAGGAATGTGTAGTTGTTCAGTTAGGTCTCTCAGTTCTTGGAAGAACAACTGAAAAATGATCTACTACTATGGGATGAGAAGGATCATCCTCAAGTAGGCATGCCAGGATATTTTCCATAAGTAGCTAGTACGAATGATTGTCTAATAAAGGTATTTATTGTAAGTACCAAGCTCTTAATTGCTAAAAATAGATAAAAATTCAATTTGTGTGTTTGTATCTGTAGTAATTAGCTTATATATAATTCTTCAATAGAAAGTATGTGATCTTGGGTATTTCTTTATGAACTTTTTGGAGTAGAAATTCTGCCAGATATTATCTATACAAGCTTCCTTAGTTTACCAAGTCATCAAAGGAAATGTTCTTATACCTCTTGTTGGTTGCTGGGGAAGGTGTGCTGTGAGCCGCTGTTCCGCTTCCCGTCATCTTTAGTGCTGCTTCCACTTCTCCCATTGTCTGACAGGATGCCGTGAGTGCTGTGGGAATACCCGGGCTGTCCTCCTCTCCGTCCTCACTCTCAGAGCTGGAGATGGGTAGCTTTCAGGGGAACTGAGGCATTTCTTTTCTCAGAGGTACTAAAAGTAGTCAAGGTTGTTCAGGAAGACAAGGGAGGAGCCATAGCTAGAGTGAAGAGAATAAGTTGTATCCATTGCCTGTATTCAGTCTCATATAATTCTTCGTGTTTTTTGTGTTTGTGTATTTCACTAGACAGTGATAAGGTATTACGTTCCCAACAGCAAAGACATTAAACAAGAGAATACTCCTGTCATTTTGCCTGGTGATGTTTGTTTGTACCTCAGTTTGTATTACCAGAATCACTTTAAACCAAAGCTTTTGTATTCCCTGCATACATAGCCAAAATGATTAGCCCTGATAAATTTGCCCAGGTGTAAGCTCATAGTATTTAAATGGTAGAGCAGATGCTAGTAGAATTTGTTTGCCAATCTATCTTATCCTTCAAGGAAAAGGACAGGTGCTCAGTGTTTGCATGCAGAGTCCTTACTGTCACGGAGCTATGTAGTCAGTGCAGACACAAGTTCTTATGTGTGCCGATCTTATTAACGTCACTTGACCACTGAGGTGTGCAGGTTCGTGTTGACACCTGATGCTCAGGTTGGTGGCCTATTTTCTTTCTAGTGTCTTAACATTTATGAGCTTGTATTTGACTTAAGGGACATTTCAACAATGCTGTGAAAACAAGTAGGTTGTGAACTGGTCTGCTTTGTGCCATAGACATTAGAGGGTACAGAAGGAAGTGTCTGCTCCCTGTTCTTTAGAGCTTACAGAATTTGACCCCCACTAAGGATTTATGAATCTTGTAATGCCAGTTGAGAAAAGTTTATGACTATTCTGAAAAGCACTTTGTATTCATTTATTTGTATGTTTTAGAACTTTTAAAAAATCCTGTATAATCAATGATTTTAGTATTAACGTTACTTAGAACAGAAGATAAGTAATTATATGTTAAACTCTAGTAGATGCATTGACTCCAGAATATATCTGACATGTTCTCAGTTATCCAAAGACTTTTTTCCTCCTTGCAGTAAGGAGAGTAGACTAGTGTGGGACTCTAAAGCCAGAAAGGCTGTGGGCAAAAGGAGGTGGGCCAGACCTTGTCAAATAAAACCATACTGTCTGGGGTGAGAATACTTCTTTACAGACAGGGTTTTTTAATAATTAGTAAGTAAAAGGTTTACATTTCTTCCATTGCTGTTGGTTTTAAAATTTAGCCTGCATTCTGAAATATCCTAACAAAGTTAATACCAAAAAACACCTTTAATGTC
Source organism: Rhynchomys soricoides (assembly GCA_019843965.1). Classification (NCBI taxonomy): domain Eukaryota; kingdom Metazoa; phylum Chordata; class Mammalia; order Rodentia; family Muridae; genus Rhynchomys; species Rhynchomys soricoides. Next base: position 4,945,938 of record JADRCH010000105.1, on the reverse strand, counting down.
TGACATCTCTTATATTTCATGTGGTTGTTTTTACTCACTGTAAATAAACTTGGATAAATTTGAAAATAAACTTGGATAAATTTGAAAATAAACTTTTATCTTACAAACTATGATTATCAATTTGTAAATTTACCCTTTGACTTAATGTACATTTAAAATGTACCCATTAAATTCTCTATATTTAATGTATTATTTTCAGCAGATGTTTTTAATCTCTGTTGAATACTGGGCAGTTTATAATTATGTACAAATATTTTTTGTTTTCTATCAATGTTGACTTTTTGCACATTTTCAAACATTTAATTTGTACACTGATTTATATGACCAATAATTGTTGAGTGTCTGAGAATCACGAGTGTGTGCACTGAACTACTGTCTTTGTGTTTGCACTTCTCCCTAGGTGTAGCCCTCAGTTTCTGTGCTGCTATGACCCTTAGTAGGATGACCTTCTTGCTTTTGCAAAGTCACCTGTGTGTGGTTATGTTTGTTGGAGAACTCAGGAGTACAGTGTTGCAGTCTAATTTTGTCCTGTATTCTGAATCCATTCCTAGGTTGAAGGTATTCTGTGTGTATCAAGAGATATGTGTTTGTGTGGAGATGTCCTTTTCTTTGTGTAGACACATGTATATATCTTAGTAAATTCTTATTTTCATTTCATTTCTACAATTTTAAGAACTTTATGATAATTAAATATGTGTAAAGGCTTTCTGAAGGATTATTTACTATACACACACACACACACACACACACACACACACACTATATTTTCAGCTGGCTGGTCAGATTATTTTTTAAATTTTGGTTTTAACCATTTGAGCATTTGTAGTTCCAGAAATGGAAACAGGTTTTGCTTAGAGCTCAGTTAAAATACTCTTGCCACCAGCAGCCCTTTTGGGGTGGGGTGGGGGGATTGTTAAGCAGTAGGAGAACACGTTGTCCACTAACAAGGCCTTTGACCTCTCAGAGCTGTTAAAAAAAGTGTGAGCAACTAAATCGTCCTGAAGACGTGTTCAGACGTTTATATTTCCAGTCGTCGGACTGTTGTTTTTTTTAATATTTCCTTTATTTCCAAAGTTTTCATTTTTCTCTTATTGAGCAAAGTTAGACCAATTTGATGGAACAGTGCATTGGCATGTCACGATTCTTCAGTTGATTACTGTTGTGTTAGAAACCTCCAAATACACAGTGTCTTTAAACTGTACTCTGTGTTTTAAGCAACAACTAGCAGAGAGAGAGAGTTGGAAGTTAGGTTCCCGTCTAACAGAACAGTGTTACTGTATCCAATGGAAGCCTTCTGAAAGTGTGTGGTGGCAAAGTTACTTGTGTTAGGAATCAAGTCTACAGTTGAAGTTGACTGTCACTCAGTTTATTATGTTGAAAGGAGCCCATGTGATTAGAGCCTACCCAGAAGCCAGACACACTGTAGTATGGACCACATTTCACACACATCTGGGTCTGTTGTTCATTCAAAATTGTGCTTGTAAAAATGTGTAAAATTTCTTGAGTTTTATAATTTCTATGTATTTTTTTTTCTTGCCTTTAAATCGCTTTTAAATTTTTTAATATAAAAGAAACCCTGTTTATATTTTGTTAGTAATGAGGACTTTGTTATACGGCAATTTGTGTATTATTGACACACCTTTATTTAGATCTGTCGTGCATGAAGGCCTGCGATATTCAGCACAGTGAGACATACTTCCTTCCTCTTCATCTTTCGACAGATTGTGGTGCAGAGGCTTACTTTTAGTAATCTTCTGAACTGTGGAATGGACATAAATGAATGGTACGTTGAGTGTTAATAAAGCTGGTATTTATTCCCACTGTGATCTGTGCGTATAGATATGGTCTTTGACTTAGTGTGTTTACAGAAGTCCCCTCTTGCTTGCTCTTTGGAACACCTAGCCCAGTTACCTAGAAACTCTTGGTGTCTAAGCCTGTAATGCCCACAAAGCCTATTTCATGGATCTTTGTGTAGACATGGCTCAGATTGAATGTTGTAGTGATTACAAACAAGCACCAGGTTGGGTAAAGTGCTTGCCACACAAGCATGGGAACCTGAATCCAGCCTTCAGAATCTGTGATGAAGGGAGAGAACCCACCCTGAACATGCCCTCTGACTGCACCATCACACTAAGAAATTAAAACAACAGTAACAGTCCAAGGCATCCAGTGAAAGAGATTCAGAATAAGAAAATAAATTTTCTTTCAAGAAGAGAAACAGGGAATGCTTTGTAAATCCACAAAGAATACCAAAGAGCCAAAGCAGGCACAACCTGACAGAAACAACCTGAAGACAGCCTTAGCTGTGCAGTATCCTGATGGGGGAAGGGGATTCAGATACCACTCCAAAAGACAAGCTAGATGAAAGCCAGGCAGTCCTCCTCTTAGGACAGCACTAGCCCTCATGAGCCCCAAATCTTACTGTGGGATTTGCTAAGACAGTGATTCCTCTGGCAGATGGGCCACCAGAGGAGAGAATTGCCATCTGTCACATGTGTGTGACTGGATACTATTTTGAGAGGGAATCCATTGTTAAAACCCTAGGTTCCATAGGGGCCATTTGCTTAGCACAGTCCCTGCATAAGGGAAGGTTCAGAGAGGCTGCTGTGGTGAGCACTGTGGCTGGATTCTGCTGAAGAGTGAATGTGGCAGGAGGCTGACTAAGGTGGGGAAATGCATAGGGAGAGACAGCTTTGTCCTTGGTGATCTGAGAACAGAGCCCAACTGACAGTAATCCTGTGTTTTGATAACTGACCCTGAAGCCAGTGCATAGAATCAAATTCCGAAAGCTACTATGGTTCCGTGTGCTAGAGGCCAGGAACTCTCCAAGTTGCAGGGATCACTGTGATAGCTACATGTGCATCCCTCCAGCAGTATGGTTAGTACTACTCTAGAGGCTCTGAAAGTGTGAAGACAGGTCCTCCACCTGGATTTATCTCAGCGATGTGCCTCTTCCACACCCCCAATGGATGGAAGGTAACACCCCTCCCCCCATCTAAAACATCTAGGCTAGAAGGTATGATCTGGGAAGTCTCCAGAGGGTGAGAATCCAAAGTTGGGTGTTGCCAACAGAGGCACCTGAGGTGCAGAATGGAGGCACAAAGAAGGAAAGGGGCCACTCACAGACACTAGACACTTTTTCAATACAGACTCAGCAATAGTATAAACCACAGGAAAGTGAGTTCACAAATTCAGACAGCTGACTTTCATTCCCCTGTGCTTGCTTACTTTGTGGGTATGTACAAGCCACTGATACAAGAGGGTAATGTCAGTTGTCTTATCATTTTTCTCATTTATTTTGGTGTGTGCGCAAGTGTCTCATTTGCTCTCCACTTATGAGGCAGGATTTCTCATTTGAATTCAGAGCCTATTGATATGGCTTGCTCCAGGGGCCTTGTGGTTTTGTGTTTTTGTTATTGTTAAGATGTATTGATGTGAGTTGAGTGTTTTGCTGCATGCATACACCCCAGTGTGTGACTGGTGCCTGTAAAGGTCAGAAGAAAGCCTTGGATCCCATAGAACTGGACTTAGGGATGGCTATGAGCCATCTTGTGGGTGCTGGGAAGCCAAGCAACCACTTCTGGAGGAGCAACAGGTTCTCTTAGCGGCTGAGCTATCGATCTGGCCCCCACCCCAGCCCTGGCTTTTACATGGGTGTTTTCAGCTTTAAACTCTGATCTTTCACCTTTGTGGCAAGGGTTTCTCACTAAGCCCCAGCACCACTTCACCTTACTGGTTTTGCAATAGGATTTCTCTCTTAAGTCTAGAGCTCATGGATTAGACTGACTGGCCAGTGAGCCCCAAGGATTCTCCTCTACCCCTCAGTGCTGGGATCACAGCTATGTAATACTATGCCTGCCCAGCTTGTGTGGGTTCTGAGGATCCAAAATCAAGTCTTCATGTTTGTACAGCAAGTATTTTTACCCACTAATTTATCTTCCCAGCTCTTAAAAAAAAAATCCAATTTCATATTGCTTGTCTGCTTTTTTTGTTAGCAGAAAGGGTGTCATCCTAACATTTTCATACATAATGGCATACTTATTTTCTTCCCTCCTGCCTCTTTCTGGTCCCCGTCTCTTGCCCTTCTAGTTTCTTATCTAAGTTTTGCTGTTTAAATCATGACACCTGTGACATTTTATTCTGAACAGCAAACAGGCTTTGTAACTGCCAGTTACATCTGATTTGCTCCAAATATGAACTTTGCCTAAGGTACGTCATTTTGTGAGTTGCTGAAACCAGAAATCTTGGATGTAGCTACCCTTTCTTCCTCCCCACTTCCCATATTAACTCAGTCGGCAAATCCTATCCATTTCTCTTTCAAAATAAACACAGAGTGAAACCATCTTCATTTCTTTACTTAGGCCTATTCCAAGATCACTCTACTATTTTTTTTTTTTTTTTTTGAAAACGTGTAACATTCTTTCTTGCTTCCACCTTTCGGGTGATGGGATTACAGACATGACCTATCACACTTGGTTTATGCTGTGCTGCGGGTTGGAACTTGAGGGGGAATTGTTTTGTGAACACACATGCAGGCAGTTGACCAGAATCTGATGGCTCAAAGCAGCTGACTCACCCTTTTCCCTCTTTCCTTTGCCTTCTTTTAAAATTGGACAACAGTAGGGAGGGTTGTGGTGGTGCACACCTTTTACTCCAGCACTCCAGAGGCAGAGGCAGGCAGATCTGGAGTTCGAGGTCAGTCTGATCTACAGAACGAGTTGAGCAGCCAGGACTATTCAGAGAAACCCTTTCAAAAAATAAAAAAAGCAAAACAAAAACAAAAAACACAACAAAGTAAACATCTGGAAGGCTGTGAGGTCTGACCCTAGCCCATGGGGAAAAGACACTGTACCAAATTAAAAACTACATGAACTGCCTGTTCTGATGAAATTGTTGGTCCCTTCGGGTTCTGGTACACTCTCTTCCAAAAAGAATTGCCTTGCTGAGTTACTCTTCATGCCATCTTTGCTGAGACACCAAGATTATTCTTTGGTTTCTGATATAGGCAAAAATTCTACCAATTGAGCCACACCCCCTGCCAAGGCCACTCTATTTAGAACGACACTGCCCATTTTATTTACTGTCAGAACGAGGTGTATTTCCCACTTCTCTCGTTTGGAGTATAATTTCCAGAAACCGGGTGTGGTGGAACACGCCTGTAATCCCAGCTCACGGGAGGCCGAGGGAGCCACCCAGAAGTTTGTCCGACCTTAGCGATCTAAGCAGTGGCTTCAAAAACAAAACAAAAACGAAGCGAAGGTAGGACATGATGAATCTCAGCACTCGGAGGTAGAGACAAGTAGATCTCTGAGTTTCTGTCCAGCCTGGTCTATATGGCAAGTAAACTCAAGGCTCCTAGAACTGCATAAGGCTCAAAACAAACGCGTAGACCGGAAAGTACACTCTCAGCGCGCGCAGCTCGGTCCGCTGTGTGGTTCCGCTCTTCCAGCCTAAGACTTCAGAGGCGGGACTTCCGACGACCTGGGGCTATATTTCCGGCATGTACCGGAAGTTCATCTGAAAATAACTCCTGCGGAGCGGTCTCGGTGTGGCGTGCGGGCCTGTCTGGTTCTAGAGCTGTTATGGGCAAAAGAGATCGAGTGGACCGCGGTAAGGACTACTTGTAACTGTCATTGTCGTCGGGTTTTCTCCGGCCTGTTGGGTCTGGGAGATGCGGAACTTAGCCGGATGGGAGGTTTTTGCTGGATGCCGGTGGCGCTGATTTAGGAGTTCTGTTTCCAGAAGTTTCCATGTGCGGTGAAGAGGGAACCCTAGAATCCTGCTGGGCTCACTTCTGTGTCTTCTGTCGCAGACAAGAAGAAATCCAAGAAGAGGCAGTATGAAGAGGAAGAAGAAGACGAAGACGACGCTCCTGGGAACGATTCTCAGGAGGCGGTGCCCTCAGCCGCTGGGAAACAGGTGGACGAGTCCAGCACCAAAGTGGATGAATATGGAGCAAAGGACTACAGACAGCAGATGCCACTAAAGGGTGACCATACCTCCAGACCCCTCTGGGTGGTAAGCATGGCCGAAAAGTCTGGGTGGCAGCTAAATCTTGGACATTTTTCACCTCCAGAATTCAAAAGTGAGAAATGCTGCCTTTCTGAAGCAGTTGGGAGAGACAGCTGTCAACGGTGTACACTGGAATAGCTGGTGTGACCTGATGTTCTCCATTTCCAGCCCACCACATGATGGCAAATGCTCAGATAACTCAGGAGGGAAAGGCTCTTGCTGTCGTGGTAGGAGGAGAGACCCGACTCTGACTTTGACTTTAGAGCTGTGACACATGCATGCACTCACACGCACACACATACACCAGATACAGTCAGTCAATAAATGGCACTTATCTATTCTTTGCGTGTGTGCTACATGTATGTGCACACCCTGTGCTGGTGTGCATGGATTGTTTACAGAGCCCAGAGAGAGATGTGAGGATGCTTCAATCAGTCACTCTTCAAATATTGCCCAGCTCCCTGTTTAGGCTAAATTTACTGGCCAGCGATGCCCCCCACCACCTGCACCAACTTCATTTGCCTGCCTGCCCACCCACCTATCCCCAGCCATCTCAGCTCTGTGGTTTAGCATTCCTGAGTGCTGGAGATCGGAACTCAGGTCCTCATGCGTGCACTGAAGACCTGATAATTTGTGCATTATCCACTGAGATAGCTCCCCAACCACTAAATAGTTGTTTTAGATAACAATTTATTTACGCTTTAAAAAAATTTTTTTAAACATTTTATATGTATGTTTGTATACCTGTTACCAGAGGAGGCCCAAAGAGGGTGTCAGATCCCCTAAAACTGAAATTACAGGCTGTTATGAGCTATCTGATGTGGGTGCTGGAAATGGAACCTGTGTTTTCTGCAGGAGCAGCCAGTGTTCTTAACCACTGATCCATCTCTTTAGCCCCATTTCAAATTAATTGAAGATAACGTGTATTTGTTAGCTAAGTTTGCTTGGCTTAAAATACATAATATTCTGTACTCAGAGTCTAGTGGTGTAAGAGTAACCTTTATTCACCTGATGTAATTGTTGCCTGGGAGGCCTGCCTTTGTCTGCTAACCTAGGCCTAGTCCTGGAAGCTTCTAGTCTCCGTGCACTCCAATCTAGGCCTAGAATGTTTTCCCATCTCTGGGACTTGCAGCTGAATAAGCTCACCCTTTTTAGTTCTTTCTGAGCTCTGGCTGGCTGGTTCAACTCAGCTGTACTGGCTTAAACTCCTCTCCAAGCTGACTGATTCAGTCTGGCTTTTCTCTTGGCTTTTCCTGAATCGCTCTGCTTGGCCTCATACTAACTTTGGGAATCTGACCTCATACTAGTTTTGAGAATCTGTTCTAATCTTTCGGCTCTTTCTCATTCTCTTGCTCTTTCTGTCTTTTTCTGTGTCTAGCTTGTTCTCTAATTGTCCCAGTAAACCTGCCTCCTTCTCTCTGTGTGCTGCTCCACTCTCCCTCTCAACCCTACTGTCCTGCTCTCTGTGAACTCTACTGTATCCTGGACTGCGCTCTCCTCCCTGTGCTATCTGTCTCTCCCATAAGTAGCTTCCCTTTCCACTCCCTGCTCTTGTAAGAGTTGGGCAGATCCTCTTCTGTCAAATCTTTCTCTGATTCGTCACTTTTTCTGCCACTCAATTAGACATCACTTTCAAACATGGCTGCTTCCTTCTACAAACTAACCTTATCTTCATTGTTTGTGATTAAAGGTGTGAACTAAAGGCATGTCTGCATTCCAGCCAGAGGGATTAAAGGTGTGTGCTGAGGACTGAGCCATACAACTAGAAAAAGGGTTTTTTTCAGTAAATAACACAATCTCAGGTTCACCGTGTGATCAAAAATCCTGCAACATAGTGGTCTCTACATTTCATTGATATTCTTGCTTGTTATGTTCACTTGATGCTTTTTAGGCTCCTGATGGCCACATTTTCTTGGAAGCCTTCTCTCCAGTTTACAAATATGCCCAAGACTTCCTGGTAGCAATTGCAGAGCCAGTGTGTCGGCCTACTCATATACACGAATACAAGCTAACTGCCTACTCCCTCTATGCAGCTGTCAGTGTTGGGCTGCAAACCAGTGACATCACTGAGTACCTCAGAAAGCTCAGTAAGACTGGAGTTCCTGATGGAATTATCCAGTTTATTAAGGTGAGTTGCTAGCAGTTCTAACTGCTGTGATAGTGTGGCTGTGCTCAGGTACTATATGTTGCCACGAAAATGTCTGATTTGTATTTCCTTTGGTAGCAAAATAGCTTACTGCCTAGCTGCCGCCACCTTAGATCCAGCCATGGTTCTGGCTGAGACCATGCTTTCTGTGAGTTGCTCCTAGTTATGGGGTAGAAGTTCAGGCCCATTCTGGCCTGGGTGACTTGGGAAACCAGTTCTGAATAGATGGTGTCGTAGACTGCATTTACATACTGAAATCCTAACCCCAGTGTACTCGTGTTTAGTAAGGCTAAATGAGGTCCTAATTATCTCTCAAGCCAGAAGATACTTGCCTTTATTAGGAGTTAACAGTTGTCATAAGTCCCTTCTTCATGGGACTATATAGAGAGAAGGTGTCTCTTTATTTGCCAGGAGACCTTACCACAACCTGAATTTGCTGGTCCTGGTCCAGTGATTCTGAGCAGTTAGAACTCTGAGAATATAAATTTCTGTTGTGGCGTTTTGGTGGTTGGCTGTTACAGGAGCTGAGCTCCATACGAGGTAAATACTTACGAACCATGGTAAATTACGTTTATTAGGGCGAGTCAAAACTTGAAATGTTGACGTGAAGAGGGTTCCATGGGAACAGCAGTTGAATATAGAGGAATATTATTCACAGAAGATGGGAGAGTAGTTTTGTTACTGTTGACTAATCTGAAAGGACTCCAAATTAGAGTTCACGTATGAAAGCAGAAGAGTGCACCTTGAGCAAGCGTTCACTCCCAGAGAAGCTTTGGAGTTCTGCTGAGTTCTCTGTGGTGATGCAGAAGGATGCTGAAGGAGAAAGCACCAGTGCTAGGCCCCGTCTTGGTCTGCATGATCTGACGGATATAGTAGTGTGGGGACAGTGCTGTGGTGCTCTGAGGGGCAGCTCAAAATCTCAGCAGCAAGTTATGGCGAGCTTCTGAACTCCTGGCTCCCTTCCAGCAGATTGGGGATTTAAACTATATTCTCTGTCACCAAGAGGCTTACATTGTTCTGGCAAGGTGGCATGTGCCTCTTAGTTCCCGATGTCTAGGGAGGAGGATTGTAAGTTCAAGGCTAGGCTGGTTAATTTCTAACTTGTCTCAGTTAAATGTAAAGGTGTTGGTGGTTAGGGATGTAGCTTCATGGTCCTGAGTTCATTTACAATACAGTGAAAAAAGCTGAGGTTAGTCGGTTGTGGAAACCAGAACATTGGTTCTCGCGAAGGCCTAAACATTATGGTATTTGAGCTTACCTGTGTAGCAGGTACTGCCTAGTACACTGTGTGCCCGGTGACTTCCGGGAGCTATTAGCTCCAGGTCAGGATGGGGGCTGTGGCCATGCAGGGGAAAGTAAAATGAAAAACACAGCAGCAATTTTAAGCAGTGTTTTGTAAATAAAAAGCTAGGCATATGAATTAGGCAAAAGGCTAGGTTTTATCCCTACAGTAATGAGGCCAATGGACAAAATCTCGCTTTAGGCAGCTGTGGCTGGGCATGACATTTTCTGAAAGTATACTCTTCACCTGCTGAGGCATGATGGGAGTGGACGTGTTCTGAGCACTGACTTGCCTACTTCTGTGTTCCTCTGCTTGCAGTTATGCACTGTCAGCTATGGAAAAGTCAAGCTGGTCCTGAAGCACAACAGGTGAGCACTGCCCTCTGCACCCCAGCTAGGAGGGAGGGCGGTGGAAGGGCTGGGCTCACACCCTGCTTGAGACAAAGATGCAAAATTGAGGGGACACGGGAAGGAAAAGGAGTCCCTCCAGCGGATAATCAAGAATTCTGGAAGTTATCATTTGCAATGATGACTACCTGAATGCAGGCAGTAGGGTTTATTTTTGCTTTTTTTTTTTTAATTTTTGGTTTTTCAAGACAGGGTTTCTCTGTATAGCCCTGGCCGTCCTGGAACTCACTCTTTAGACCAGGCTGGCCTCGAACTCAGAAATCCACCTGCCTCTGCCTCCCAAGTGCTGGGATTAAAGGCATGTGCCACCACTGCCTGGCTTATTTTTGCTTTTTATATCTAGATGCTTTAAAGAAGAATGTTAAAACTGCAGTGATCACACTGACGCAGTAGGCATTTCTGACCTTTGAGGTGAACTGTACTCCTTTCCCAGCTGCCAACACAGCGTTAGGAGATTTCACGAGGAAGGTTATTTTCACTCCTGCTGCTTACATTGCCAACTTAAGTTCAAAATGAGGCTCTTTTCTGACTCTCAGCATGTTATAGCTGTGCCTGTAGCTCCTATCTCTGAGTTGACAGGTGTGGGAGGAGTCATATTTTCAGATCATCTAATTGACTTACAATTGCAGAATGTTCTGGAAATGATGTGCTGGCCAGTAGGGACTTCCTTCCTCTCCTGTTTGTAGGTACTTTGTTGAAAGTTCCCACCCTGATGTCATCCAGCATCTTCTTCAAGACCCGGTGATCCGGGAATGTCGCTTGCGGAACGCCGAGGGGGAGGCTACCGAACTCATCACAGAGACTTTTACCAGCAAATCTGCTGTGCGTGAGCTCCTGGGTTTCCTGGGGGCTGGGAACTTAGGACTCCGTTTTCCTGGAACCTGCACTGACAGTGGAGCTGCCTTGCTGCTCCTGCCCCCCTACAGCTTCTGTTCGTGGTTGGTTACAAGGTGCAGTGTTGTGTAGAGTCTGGACTCCTACCTTTTTCTTACAGATTTCTAAGACTGGGGAAGGCAGTGGCGGGCCTTCTACTTCTCAGGGGGTGGATGCACAGGCCAAATCTGACATCCCCAAAGACCTGTTTGATTTTTATGAGCAAATGGACAAGGATGAGGAGGAGGAGGAAGAGACACAGACAGTGTCCTTTGAAGTTAAGCAGGTTAGTGACTCTTCCTGGTTACCAGTCTTGCCTCGTGTCAGCACCCTCTACTCTGAGGTAAAGGGATCCCCTTACGTTTCTAGTTTGGTTCTAGTTTGAGGCAGTTAGGGGATGAAAGTCCTTCTGTGACCCAGGAAGCTGCTCACCATAGGATCCATTTTGATTCAGATTAAAGCTCATTTTGAGGAGACCAGGAATACGGATCTGTTGGTAGAGTAACTTTCCTAGTATCTGTCAGTCTCTGGGTTCAATCCCTAGCACCATGTAAACTGGGTGTGGTAGTATGTATCACAGCCTGGAAGGTTGAGGGCAGGAGGAATCAGCAGTTGAGGGTCATCCTCTACTATACAGAGAGTTTAAGGTTGGCTTAAAATAGATGAGACTTGTCTCACAAAAACCAAAGCAACAAGAAAACAACTAACCAAACAAAAAGTTCATTATTGAGTGTGTTACTAGTTTGTGCTGCTTTTCTGTACTAACCTAGTTGTTAGCAAGCAAGATCTGAAATTGTATACATCCAGATAAAACTCCAGGTTTTGATCATGAGGCCTTTTTGAATGTTGTCTTGGACACGTTTTGGAGTTGAGATTATCAAACATCCTTCCTGCTGGCTCCTAGGAAATGATCGAGGAGCTCCAGAAGCGCTGCATCTGCTTAGAGTACCCTCTGTTGGCAGAATATGACTTCCGGAATGACTCTCTCAACCCCGATATCAACATTGACCTGAAGCCCACAGCCGTGCTCAGACCCTATCAGGAGAAGAGCCTGCGGAAGATGTTTGGGAATGGACGAGCACGCTCAGGAGTCATTGTTCTTCCCTGTGGTAAGTGAGGCCTGAGTGAAGAAGGCTCCATCTTTGTCTGCTAGCTGCCTTCTGCCCAGCTTGGTGTGTTTCCCTGCATTGCCTTAAATGGCCAGGGTCACTTCCTCATTCGGGACTTGACTGATGCTTATTGAAGTGCTTGCTTTGTGCAGCTCTTGGTCTAGGCCAGTGCTCCTTAACCCTGCTAATGCTGGGACCCTTTAATACAGTTCCTCATGTTGTGGTGACCCCAACCACAAACTTATTTTTCTTGCTACTTTGTAACTGTAATTTTGCTATTATGAATTGTAATGTGAATATTCAGGATGATCTTATATGACCCCTGTGAAAGGGTCATTCAGTCCCTAAAGGGGTTGGGACCCACAGGTTGAGAACCACTGGTCTAGACCCTGTGGGTCTCAGATCACATTCAGCTTAGGTAGAGAGTGACTATAAATAATAGCTCTGCTGAGATACCTATGAAGGTTCTTCCTGATAATGGAGGTGTCAAAGAACACTGGAACATAGTGCATGAGGGGGCAGCAGTGCTGATGGGGAGCCGCTGAACAGACATAGATTCTTCCTCTGTGAAATCAGTTGTGACAAGTGTGAATTTGGAGGCTGCAGAGCCCAGAAGTGTTGCTTATTTCTAGACAGTAAGACTGAAGAAAGACAGTGCATGCATTCATGAGTGCATGTGGGCACTCAATGTGTATGCACTCGTGCACACATGCATACACACTCATACACACGCACACACATGGGCATGTACATGCATACACTCAGGCACATTTCTCTGTCAGACTTCATAGCTCTAAGTGGTGTCAGGTCTAGCTAGGTTCAAAGCCACAACAGATTCATCTGGGACCGCCACCCCAGACAGTGTGCAGAGATGGCCTCTGCCTCGAGTTCTCTTTATTAGCTTAAGGGTTATGTCAGAGTAAAGGCAGAGTTATTGTTGAGCATTTGATTATTTTCACCTTAATCTTCAAGAAGAAGGTGATACTAAAGTTAAAAACTCCAGGAGTTTTATCTTCTCTGCCTTTGCCAGGAGCATGCACACTTTGTGCATATCTGAGCCTTGGTTGTCCTGTTGGTTAGAAGCTGCCACTTGCCTAGAATGTATGCTGGGCACATGTGACCATGGACAAAATGCTCCTTGCTCCAGCCTTCTTTAAAATGATGGTAGCAGGAGCATCTTTCTCATTGTTGGTTCTAACACTTCACCTTTTTAAGTAAGATGCCTATAAGAAGCTGCAGAAGTGTCTGCTTCTACTAATTCTCATGAACACGTGCTAGGTGGGTCATTTCTTTATGAAGACAACAACCTGAAGCAGTAAGTGCTTCACAGGCTTGGTGTGAGGACCGGTGTGTGAACTTGGCCTACATTCTGGTGCTGTTGAAGCATTGTGTACATACCTAACCTTTGTTTGGGCCTGCTTTTGGGTAGCATGACCATCTGGTTGCTTGTAGGTGCTGGGAAGTCCCTGGTCGGTGTAACTGCCGCATGCACTGTCAGAAAGCGCTGTCTGGTTCTGGGCAACTCGGCTGTGTCTGTGGAGCAGTGGAAAGCCCAGTTTAAGATGTGGTCAACCATCGATGACAGCCAGATCTGCCGCTTCACCTCAGATGCCAAGGACAAACCCATTGGCTGCTCCATTGCCATTAGCACTTACTCTATGCTGGGCCACACCACCAAAAGGTCCTGGGAAGCTGAGAGAGTCATGGAATGGCTCAAAACCCAGGAGTGGGGCCTTATGATCCTTGATGAAGTGCACACCATTCCAGGTAAGGAGCTTCGGGCTGACTGTGCTATACAGATTAAAGCTGACTTGTACTTGTTGGCTTGCAGGTGGCTTCTGTACATCGCACCCACTGGCCAGCAAGGCCTTGAAGTAATCATTAAGCATGGTGGGGTGAAACTGTGAGGTAGGGCTACACTTAAGTCACTGGCCGAGAGAATGGTATTTTCTGCCTTCCTACATCTTCTGATTGTTGAAACTTAACTCTTAACCCATTTTTATGGTCCTGTGAAACTGAGCCAAGAGCACTGTGTAGCCCTGGATGATATGTTGTGTTTTATTTCAATGAAGGCTGAAGTATGAGTTGTCAGTATATAACTCCAATTGCAGGCAGGCAGGTTTTAAAAACAGCCAAGAGCACTGTGTAGCCCTGGATGATATGTTGTGTTTTATTTCAGTGAAGGCTGAAGGATGAGTTGTCAGTATATAACTCCAATTGCAGGCAGGCAGGTTTTAAAAACAGCCGTTGTGATACAGCTTATCTGCCACAGAAGTCACCCCTATAAGGGTGTAATCCAGCAGTCACCCCTATAAGGGTG
>JADRCH010000105.1:4882903-4925394 GCA_019843965.1 Rhynchomys soricoides | reverse complement strand
GCTGCGTGCATGGGGACATAGGTGCTGCGTGCATGGGGACATAGCTGTTGCGTGCATGGGGACATAGGTCCTGCGTGCATGGGGACATAGGTGCTGCGTGTATGGGGACATAGGTGCTGCGTGCATGGGGACATAGGTGCTGCATGCATGGGGACATAGGTGCTGCGTGCATGGGGACATAGGTGCTGTGTGCATGGGGACATAGTAGCAGAGGGCTTTGTAGTTCCAGAGTCGGATGCTGCTGACCCTCCAAGAGGAGTACTGGAGCAGTACTGGTTTGTGTGTGGTGGTGTGGTCTAAGTGGAGGGTTGCTGGTTTCTCCCACTAGCAGCCCGATGGAAAGCATTACCTGGATAGGACTGCATTTAAAAATCATTGTTAATGATTTTTAATCAATGATTTTTAACAATGATTAATACTCAGTTCAATACTGAGTATTAATTATTCAGTTTAAAATTATTTTGTCTGTATGAGTGGTTGTCTGCATGTATGTCTGTACTCCACATGCATGCAGTGCCCTTGGAGGCCAGAAGAGGGCGTTGGACACCCCCCCCCCCCCCCCCCCCCCCGGGACTGAAGTTAGACAGTTGTCAGCTGCCAAGGGATGCTGGGGATCAAACTCAGGTCCTCTGGAAGAGCAGTGAGTGGTCTTACCTGCTGAGCCATCTCTCCAGCCACTTTTTTATTTTTAATTAAAATATATCATTCTTTCCCTTGTCTCCCCCAAACCCTTCTGACCCCCTACTTTCTACTTCTCCCTCTAAAGTTTATGGCCTCTTTGAGGTTTTTATACAATTCTGGATAGTAACCCTCTGTCATATATATAGGCTTCAAAAATTCTCTCCCACTCTGCAGGGCTTCCTCTTCACTCAGCTGATTGATTATTAGCTGTTCAGAAGCTCTCTAGTTTCATGAAGTCCCACTTGTCAGTTGTTGGACCTAAGTTTTAGGCAAATGGAGTCCTATTCTGAAAGTCCTTTCCTACCCCGCTGTCCTGTGGTGCGCTGCCTGAGTCTTCCTCAGATAGTTGCAGTTTCAGGTTTCATGCTTAGGCCTTTGGTCCATTTGAAGTTTCATGCAGGGTGGTAGGTACAGGTCTAATTTCATCCTTCTGCATGTGGACATCCAGTTTCCCCAGCACTGTTTGTCGAAGATGTTATTGTTTCTGCAGCATGTTTTTGGCATCTTTATCTAGTATGAGACGGCAGTAGTTGTACGTTCTTGTCTTTGGTTTTGTTACATTGGTCTGCATGTCTGTTTTGGCGCCAGTACCCGATTATGTTTATTACTATTGCTGTAATATGTTTTGGTGTCTGGGATGGTGAGTTCTTCAGCATTGCTCTCTTTGCTCAGGATTATCTGGGGTCTTTTCTGGTTCTATATGAAAGAAACATAGGATATCTTTTTCTGAAGAAATGTGGGGGTTTTAATTGGGGTTACATTGAATCTGTTCCTTGTTTTGGCAGAAATGGCCATTTTTACACTATTAACTCTCATCTCATGAGCATGGGATGGTCTGTCCATTTTCACTGTCTACCTCGACCTCATCCTTCAGTGATGTAAAGCTCTCATGTGTAGGTCTTTCACCTCCCTGGTCAGCTTTATTCCTAGGTACTTTATTCTTTGAAGCTGTGGTGACTGGGAGTGTGTCTGCCCCAGTCTCTTTCTCTGTGTTGGTAGTGTGTGGAAGAGTTGTTGATTTTGGCACGTTGATTCTGTATCCTGCTACTTTGCTGACGTTGTTGATTATTAATAGAAATTTTCTGGTAGAATTTTGGGATCCCTTACATGTAATAAGGATAGTCTGTCTTCTCTTCCTAGTAGGGAATTTGTGTTTCTTTAATTTCCTTCTCTTACCTTATTCCTGTGTGTGCCTGTGAGGGGTGAGGACAACCCCTGGGAATTGTTTCTCTCTTACCACCTTGTGGAGTCCAAGGACCAAACTCGGGTCAGTAGGCCTTTTGCAGACGTAAGCACCTCTGCTTGTTGACCAATTACACTGTACTTGGATTTTTTTCCTAAGCTAATTTTGCTAATGAAAGAGCATCAACAGCCTGTAACGGTGTGATCAGCCCGTAACGGTGTGACGCTTTGTTTGTGAAGTGACCCCGTTCCTTATTCTTACTGCCTCTCAGGTTTGGTGTCCGATGTCTCCTGAGTTCTACCGAGAGTATGTGGCAATCAAAACAAAGAAAAGGATCCTGTTGTACACCATGAATCCCAACAAATTCAGAGCCTGCCAGTTTCTGATCAAGTTTCATGAAAGGAGGAATGACAAGATTATTGTCTTTGCTGACAACGTATTCGCCTTGAAAGAATATGCCATTCGGCTGAACAAGTAAGTGGTGCCTTCTGATCCCTCCCCATTAGGACTATGCCAAGTGTCTGTCTCTGTGCACTCTCAAAAACTCTTCTGGGACCTAACAGTCTCTGTCCTCTGCCCTTGTCCCAGTAATTTGTGAGACAGAGAAATATATAGTCAGGGTCAGAGGCTAGAAGATGTAGAAAAGAGGAGCCTGGCCTCCCTGAACTGGACTCCAAAGGCCACTCAGTTAATGTTTCAGGCTAAGTGAGTTTTTTTTAAAATAGAAAATAGATTCTTCTCTCATACAGTATGTCTTGATTACAGTTTCACCTCCCTCTGCTGCTTCCAGTCCCTCCCCGTATCCCTTCTCCTCCAGAGCCACTCCTTTTCTGTCTGCCATTAGAAAAGAACAGGCTTCTGAGAGATCATAATCAAACATGACTATAAAATATAATAAGATAAAACAAGAACCATTACATCAAGGCTGGACAAGTGTGTCTTCATCCTTAGCTAGGAATGAGACAGGTCAGGTAGGCAGACATCCTAAGTGACTGTCACGTTGTCTTAGTCACTTTTCTGTTGCTGTGATAAGAAATTGTGACTTATAAAAAGAAGTGTTTAATATTGGCTAATGGTTTCAGAGAGTCAGCATTCATGAGTTCACATCTCAATCCTCAAGTAGGAGGCAGGAGGAGGAGGGAGGGGGGAGAACGAGTGAGTGAGTGAGTGAGTGAGAGTGAGCACTGTGAATAATGAGTCTTCTGAAGCCTCAAAGCCTTCCCTTAGTGACACACCTCCTCTGACAAGGACACATTTCCCAATCCTTCTCAAACAGTTTCACCAACTGTGGACCAAGTATTCAAACATACATACCTGTGGGGCCATTTTCATTCAGACCAGAGTCAAGCAGGAGTCTATTCTTAAGGAAAGGACACAGACACAAACTCGGGCAAAGATGCCAAGCTTGCACCATGCTTTAGTTACTTTGTAGGCCCAGGTGAGAAGTCAGTGCTTTGTAGCAAAAACAGTTTCTAATTGCCCATGTGTGATTCTTTGCTGTTTCTAAAACTTCCTGCTCTTTTCTAGACCTTATATCTATGGGCCCACGTCCCAGGGAGAAAGGATGCAGATTCTCCAGAACTTCAAGCACAACCCCAAAATCAACACCATCTTCATCTCCAAGGTATGTGGTGCCGACTGGCCAAGCAGTGCCTCACTCTTCCTGGGGCCTGGGAGGTGCACCTCAGCTCTGAGGTGGTGGCTCATTATGCTGAAGGACTCCTGTGTGTGCCTGGGGTAGGGCTAAGGAGTGGCAGCTCTGGGTCCTGTGAGAGATAACTTAGGGTTCTTATGCCTTGCAGATTAACTGTAAGGGCTTTTTGCTTCTCAGGTTCGTCCCTACGTTCCCTGTAATACAGGGATTTAAATTTCATTTCCTTTACAGAAGGCACTATGTGTGTTTTCTACTCTGGCAAAAGCAGGTATTGGATGAGGCTTCCTTTTTGGAGCTGGAGATGCTGGGCATTTGGGAAGCTTCTGTTCTGGGCCCTGATGTGCCTTGATGGTGGGTGACCAGCTTGAGCATGACATCACTGCCACCAGTAAAGTCTCTTTTTCAGATGTGGGTGCCCCTGCATTTAAGGTATAGATGGTCCGAATTGAGACTTCATCTTGGTTGGTTTTTCCTTTGAGTATGAAGTATCTTCTCTATCTCTTTTGATTCCCTTTGATTGAAAGTATATTTTATTGGATATTAGAATGACTACTCCAGCTTGTTTCTTGGGACCGTTTGTTTGGAAAACCTTTTTCCAGCACTTTACTCTGAAGTAATTGTCTGTCTTTGGTGCTGAAGTATGTTTCTTATATGCAGCAGAATGATGGATCCTGTTTATGTATCCAGTCTGTTGGCCTGTGTTGTTTTATTGGTGAATTGAGTCTATTGATGTTGAGAGATATTAATGATCAATGATTGCTAATTCCTGTTATTTTGTTGTTGATGGTGGTAATGTGTGTGTGTGATTCTCTTCTTTTGGGTTTGTTGTGAGATAATTATGTTTTGTCATTTGTAGTTACCTTCCTTGTGTTGGGGTTTTCCTTCTAGTATCCTCTGTAGGGATGGATGAGTAGATACTGTTTAAATTTGGTTTTGTCGTGGAATATCTTGGTTTTTCCATCTATGGTAATTGAGAGTTTTGCTGAGTATAGTAGTCTGGGCTGGCATCTGTGGTCTCTTAGGGTCTGGATGACATCTGTCCAGGATCTTCTAGCTTTCATAGTCTCTGGTGAGAAGTGTGGTGTGATTCTGATAGGTCTGCCTTTATATGTTACTTGGCCTTTTTCCCTTGCAGCTTTTGATATTCTTTGTTTGTTCTGTGCATTTAGTGTTTTGATTATCATGTGATGGGATGATTTTCTTTTCTGGTCCAATTTGTTTGGTGTTCTGTAGGCTTCTTGTTTGTTGTGGCCACCTCTTTCTTTAGATTAGGGAATTTTTCTTCTATGGTTTTGTTGAAGGTATTTTCTGGTCCTTTGAGATGGGATTCTTCACCCTCTTCTATTATTAGGTGTAGTCTTTTCATTGTGTCCTGAATTTCCTGGATATTTTGAGTTAGGAATGTTTTACCCTTGGCTTTCTCTTTGATGTGTCAGTTTCTTCTATGGTGTCTTCTGCACCTGAGATTCTCTCTTCTCTCTTGTATTCTGTTGGCCATCTGTAGCTCCTGTTCTCTTTCCTAGGGTTTCCATCTCCAGGGTTGCCTCCATTTGTGTTTTCTTTATTGCTTCTACTTCCATTTTCAGTTCTTCACCGTTCTCATTTCCTTCACCTCTTTGATTGTGTTTTCCTGTAATTCTTTAGGGGATTTATTTTTTTTTCCTCTTTAAGGGATTCTACCTGTTTGACTGTGTTTTCCTGTATTTCTTTAAGGGAATTATTTACATCCTCCTTAAATGCCTCTGTCATCTTCATGAGATGGGATTTAGGGTCACAGTCTTGCTCTTCAGGTGTTAGAATATGCAGGGCTTGCCGGAGTAGGAGGGCTGGGTTCTGAAGGTACCATGATGCATTGACTTCTGTTGATTATGTCCACGCACTTGTCTTTCGCCATCTGATTATATCTGGTATTGGATGTGCTGGGTGTCCCAGGCTGGAGCAGGCCTCCCAAGAGGCAGGTGGAGCTGTGTGTCCCGGGTTAGAGCAGGTCTCCTGAGAGGCAGGCCAAGCTGTGGGGTGGGAGTGTGGGGGTGAATTGCCAATCTGAGAGTGCAGGTGGAGGTGAGATGGAGCTCTGACAGGGCAAGTTAGAGCCCATATCTGCTGGGCTCTGTGGGGTTCCAGCAGGCCGTGTGTTGGGGTGGGGGTCTCACCTGTGTCCCTGGTTAGAGCAGACCTCCTGGAAGACAGGCAGGGCTGTGGGGTGGGGCTTGACTCTGAAAGCGTAGACTGGAAGGGAGATGGAGCTCCAAAAGTCTCTTTTGTTATAATTAAATCATTATGTAAGAGCAGAAAAGATTGTATGTGCAACTGAGGTGTTTTAAGCAGCATTTGTTTGTATTGCAAGGGACGATGGAAGCATAGTGCCAAGTGTGTGTGTTATGTGTTTAGAACCAGGGCTATAGTGAGATTATGCGTTTGATTAAACATTCAGAAACCTTTAGAATTATTTAATTACACTGACCTATTTATTTGGGGAGGGGTGACACAAGTGTGCCATGTTGTGTGTGGGGGCGTGAGAGGGCAGCATGTGGCAATTGCTTCTTTGACTTCATGGGTTCCTAGGGATTGAACTTAGGACTTTAGGCTTGGAAGCCTGCACCCTCACCTTCTGAGTCCAGATGCTGTAACCCATAGTCTAAGAAGTTGGTGTTTAGAATCAGGTGAAGGTAGAACTGAAGTCTAGAAGACATGAGTATTCCCATGTCTGGTAGTTGTGGCTGGGAAAGTAGGCATGGAGAGAAATGTCTTCATGTTTGTGCTGGGCACCTCTGTAGGCTGAGATGCGGAGCCGAGGAGCTGGCCCTCCGGGAGGGCCTTTGTGGCAGTGCTCTCTTTGTGTGCACTGTCCCACCTGTGCTTCTCAGTGGGCATCAAGTAAGATGGGTTTTTATACAGATCCATTTCTGTAGCAAAAAGAAAAAAGTTGAGGCTGGGTTCTGCAGAGGCCATTCTGTGTGTGGTCCCCTGTGTCCCCTCTGCCTGCAGTGGCAGGATCTTGCTAAGAGGAGGAAGAGGAGTTCTTTGCTTAAGTGATCTCCAGAGCTAATGTAGACTCTCAAGCACAGGTGGGGAGTTAGCTTAGCTCGAGAGCACATGAGAGAGCATGCCTGAATTCTGTAGTTCTATCCCTAGAGCTACAGAAATATAAACATTGAAGTTTTGGACTAGTTGATTTGATGTTGTTGTTCTTACTGTCCCCTATATAGAAACTCCAGACTCATAACTGCTTTTTTTCTATAGGTTGGTGACACATCCTTTGATCTGCCAGAAGCAAATGTCCTCATTCAGATCTCTTCCCATGGTGGCTCCAGACGGCAGGAAGCCCAGAGACTGGGGCGGGTACTCAGAGCCAAGAAAGGTAATGCTGCCTCTCCTCTGCTGCCACAGGCTGGGCCTGCCCGCCACAGCCTCTCACCACATAGCTTACAACACTGGGGCGAGCTGCTACTGTATCCAGTCCAGTTTGCTGTGTCTCAAAGTTAGGGAGACCTTGGTGGGGAGAAGGTCTTTATTCCTTCTCATGCCACAGGGACTCATGTTCTCCATGGTAGTTTTGAATGACAGTTTTTACCAGTAACTTGAGCTGCACTGGATCTGTATACCCTCTTCTGGTGCCTTTAGGTACACACAGCACATACACAGATGAGCAGATATACTCATTAAGTAAAAATCAAGTCTGGAAATAGAACACTGCACTCTGAAGAGGCTGCTGGCCTCCACACTGTTATTCCTCTCCATGACAGCTATCTCTGATTCCCAGTCTCACAGAACTTCTTCTCCAGGCTTTAAGGGAAGCT
Organism: Rhynchomys soricoides; assembly: GCA_019843965.1. Classification (NCBI taxonomy): domain Eukaryota; kingdom Metazoa; phylum Chordata; class Mammalia; order Rodentia; family Muridae; genus Rhynchomys; species Rhynchomys soricoides. Next base: position 4,918,076 of record JADRCH010000105.1, on the reverse strand, counting down.
GAATCTTCCCTTTAAGGCCTCATGTTTCTGTTAGCATAGATTGAAGCCTTTCTGTCTGAATGCTCTCCCTTCCTCCTTGAGACCCAGTCATGGCCTTGAGGCTCTCTCATTATAATATCCCTCATTCCTAAAAGGAGCTTGTGTGTCTGCTTCTCTCTGCAGAGCAGTCCCTGCAGCTTTGGTCGTCCTTTTAATGGGTCCCCAGGATCAAACTCGGGTCACCTGCCTTAAGCAGCATGTACCCATATCCACTCAACCATCTCGCTTGTCCTCTTTGTTTCTTTTTAAGTGTGTTTGTTTTTATGTTTGTGATGCTGGGGATCAAACCCAGGCCCTCTTTGTGCATGCTAGGGTAAGTCCCATACTGCCCAGAAGGATCCTCAGGCCTTTTTCTGGACTCACAGATAGGACAGTAATTTTGATGGGCCCCTCATGCAGTCAGGGTGATTGCACACTGGGTGAAGAGCTTGCCCTCTGCAGTGCTTGCTTCTCGCTGGGTACTGGTGTGGATTTCCTGCCTTTTCTCCTATTTTCCTATAGGGATGGTTGCGGAGGAGTACAATGCCTTTTTCTACTCCCTGGTGTCCCAGGACACACAGGAAATGGCTTATTCTACCAAGCGGCAGAGATTCTTGGTAGATCAAGGTTACAGCTTTAAGGTATGTATTCATTTACCTTTGGTTAGGCTGTGACAGGGGTGGAGGCACCAGCAGGGGGACAGCATTCAGGCAGGCTTCGTGGTCTTTTGTCTCTGTAAATTGCTGGGATAACACTGCTAGCCTGGCAGTTCTGAGGTGCCAAAGCCCTGTAGTCACCGAGTGTCTGAGCCCCCTGAGCTTCCTTCTTGGATGCACCCCTCCAGGTGGCTTGGAGTTGTCTTCCTTAGCTGGAGAAGCCCTGAGATGAATGGGGAAGAAAAGTCTCTCTCTGGCCTACTCATAGGATGTCATCCAGGTGCCAAGTTCCCAGAGTATTGATTTGCAAAAGACTACACGGACCCTCGTGTTACTCAGGGTTCTCTAAACAAACAACTGGTGTAATAACTGTGATTATCAATGGGGGATTTGTTAGATTGGTTTGCACAATGTGGTCTGGGTAGTCCAACCATGGCTGCCTCACACTAGAGACAAAGCTGGATGTCTCAGCCGTCTCAGTCTGGCCCTGATAGTCTGCAGGATTCCTGGAAAGCTGCTGGTTTGCAGTCTGTGCTGGAATCCTGAATAATAAGTTATTTACTACTGGGTACAGCAACAAGATAGACAAACTTGCCAGGGAGAGAGGGCAAGCTGGCAAAAAACAAGGTTTCCCCTTTTCATGCCCTTTTATCTGATCTGCCACTAGAAGGTGATGCCCACATTAGTGTGGATCTATCTTCCAGCTTCAAATAGTCTTAGGTCAAGGAAGTCCTTCACAAGGGGGAGGAAGGACTGTAGGAGCCAGAGGGATTAAGGACACCAGGAGAACATGGCCCACGGAATCAGCTAAGCAGGGCTCATAGGACACACAGACTGAAGCTGCACTCATGGAGCCTGTGTGGGTCTGTGCTAGGTCTCTGCATACATGCTGTGGTTGTTAGCTTGGTGTTCTTGTGGGGCTCCTCACAGTGGGAGTGGGGTGTGTGTCCACCTTTATACCCTGCTCGTGGGACCCTTTTCCTCGTGCTAAGTAGCCTTGTCCAGCTTGGTACGATGGTCTGTGCCTGGTCTCACTGTAACTTCTTGTGCCACGTTTGGTTGATGTCCCTGGGAAGCCTGCTCTTTTCTGAAGGGAAATGGAGAAGGGTGGATCTCAGGGAGAGGGGAAACTGGGAGGAATGGAGGGAGGGGAAACTGCACTTAGGCTATACTGTGGAAGAGTTGTGTGTGTGTAAGAAAGTCTTTCATAGGAGTGCCCAGCAGCTTGCCCTTTGGTTCCAGGCCACATGTCCTTAATGCTATGCTTAGTTCTAAATGCCTAACTCCACCTTACATGATAGGCCGTCCTATGTGTGACCACAGACACATTATACCTTACATGATAGGCCATCCCGTGTGTGACCTCAGACACATTATGCCTTTTACAGTGAATGGCAGTCCCTTAGGAATGCTGAGTGATTCAGGGTCTCATAACGTAAATGTGATGCTATAGATTTACAACAGTTAACTGCTGCTGTTATATCAATCACATTGTTACATTGCATGATAAAGAAACAGAGGAAAGAAGACACCAATGTCTGCCTAATGTGTGTGTCTGTGTGCTGTTAACACAACAGGACAGAAAGAGCCAATTTTCCATTGGTGTCTTTAAACATTGTGAGATTTTCATTATTTACCCTGATCAGAGCAGCCCTGCCACGCTTCTTTCACTTCGAAGCGAGTTCCTTAGTCAGAGTTAATGCAAGCAGGCCAGTCTTTAGGTTCCGACCTTGAGTTCCTGCCTTGACTTCCCTCAGTAGTGGACTGCAGGCTGGACATGAAAGTCCAATAAACCCATCCTCCACAACAGTTGCCTTTGGTCGGGGTACTTTATCACAGCAACAGAAAGGAAACTAGAATGTCTTGTTGCTAATAAAAAATCTAGTCAGTTTTAAATTTCTGCTTCGTGTGTGGGTGTTTTGCTTGCATGTTTGCCTGTGTACTATGCATGTGCCTAGTGCCCACAGAGGCCAGAAGAGGATGTTGAATTCCCTGGAACTGGAGTTACAGATGGTTGTGAGCCACCATGTGAGTGCTGGGAACTGAATCCAGGTCCTCTGGAAGAGCAGCCAGTGCTCTTATCTACTGGGGCATCTCTAGCCCCTGTTCATAAAGTCTTGATCTCTTGCATGAATAAAGTATTCCTTGCTGGAAGCCTAAGATGCCAGGTAGTATGTTGGAGTCCCCGTGTATGCTTTAGCTGTTTTCCTTCCTTCACTGGTGCAATTACAAAGATATGAGGAGTTGTTTTATAACTCACAGATTCTTCTGACATGCTTATTCAGAGGTCCTTAGTCTCTGTCTAGAACTTGTAGTCAGGCTCCGGGTGGACCAGTGAAGGTGGGAAAGGTGCCTGGGAGCAGGCGCAGTGGGGATTTGGCGGTGAGAACAACAGGCATTGTTTACTGTTATTGTAGGTAATCACAAAGCTCGCTGGTATGGAGGAAGAGGAGCTGGCGTTCTCCACCAAAGAGGAGCAGCAGCAGCTCCTGCAAAAGGTCCTGGCAGCCACCGACCTGGATGCAGAGGAGGAAGTGGTGGCTGGAGAGTTTGGGTCTAGATCTGGCCAGGTGAGTGAAGAGAGAGAGGTTCTCCTGTAGGATACCCACTGTATGTGGGCACACGTATACAGACATGCCATACGCATGTGTGCGTGTGCGCACACACACACACAAGCCTGTGAGCATGCAAGCAAGTAGGATTAGAGAAAAACTGAAATTTTTTGAAGAAACAACCCTATTATCTTTTAGTGTGGGTTTCTTATAAATGTATTATAAGACAGAGGGGCTCACAGTGACAGTGACTGAGGTCCTGCTTGTCCATAATGACAACTTGCTGATGTTGGGGCCCAGGATAACAACCCTACAGGCTCTGGAGCTAGTAGGTGCTTTATCTGTTGGCCTGGGGTCAGCTGGCTCACCCTGCTTTCCTCCTCAGTAAGAGAGCCAAGCTTCCCAGGTGAGTCTGTTGATGAGTTCAAAATAGTTTAAGTATGGTGCAAACCCTGGACGTTTCTAAAAAGCCCAGCCTTTCACGTGTATTTAGTGAAGGCCTACTGTGCCCCAGGCATGGCCATATAGTTTAGTCAGTGAATGCATCATAAGGAGTATTATCAGGCCTTTCAAGGAGGGAGGTGAATTTGAATCAGGTGTTCTAAGAATTCTAATTTATGAAATTCAGTGATATTGTAGCTGAAAGATGAACAAGAAGACAGGAAGGAAGCTTTTCTCATGCCTGGCCATCTGCACATTAGTCCAGGGGTGCCAAGGTGACCTTTGTTGCCGTTGATCAATCCTCTGAGATCAGGCTATGACCTGGCATGAGTCAGGTGCCTGTTTCTTCCGACATCTGTCTGGTTCAGGTGTAAACTGCTCTGGGCCAGACTCCTGGTTTATGTGGGTGCTATCCATACCCTTCTTTGGCTTTGTTTTGTTTTGTTTGAGATGGGTGCTACCGTGTAACTGGCTGGCCCAGAACTCAGATCCACCTGCCCTTGCATCTGCCTCAGCCTTCAAGGGCTGGGGTTAAAGGTGTTCACCTTCTTCCCCCAGCTACACATCCATCTTTGGAGCAGATTTGGCCACACCCAGTTTGCATACACTCAAAACTTGCTCATGGCTTTGGAGCTGAGCTAAGCCATGGTTTCCTGGATTTCCCATTGGTTCAACACCTTGTATCAAGTCTTAGGAGATTTTAAGAGACTCCACTCTGACTTTTTAAAATTATTTTTAAATTTTATATGTATGGGTGTTTTGCCTGCATGTGTACCTCTGCACCACATGTGTGCTTGGTGTCCATGCAAGCCAGAAGGAAGCTTCGGATCCTTGGAACTGGAGTTGCAGATGGTTATGAGCTTCTAGTGGGTGCTAGCATTCAAACTACAGTCTTCTGGAAGAGCAGCCAGTGCTCTTTAACTGCTGAGCCACCTCTCAGCTCCAGTCCACCCTAATAACTCTTTTTAAAGAAGAATTATTTATTTTATGTATATGAGTACACTGTTGCTATCTTCAGACATACCAGAAGGCATCAGATCCCATTATAGATGATTGTAAAGCACTATGGGGTTGCTGGGAATTGAACTCAGGACCTCTAGAAGAACAGTCAGTGCTTTTAACCGCTGAGCCATTTCTCCAGCCCCCCTAATAACTCTTAGGAAAGATTTTGTGCAGGGGCTGAGGGTATCACTTGGTGACAAAATGTCTGCCCTGCATGTGCAGTTCCAGGCCCTGGATTCTTACCTCAGAACCACAGAAAAAAAGAATAAAGTCTCTTGAGCAGTTGTCATCAGGGGAGACCTTGTACTAGCTGTTACATCAGAGTGCCTGGGCAGTGTTCTAGTCCATTTTTCCTAAGAGCGGGAGTAGGCCTGAGTCAAGTTCTTGTGGCTCCATTTCCTGTTTTGTGGGTTGAGATTATAAGTGTTGGGAGGGTCAGGGAGGTAGTGTATATGCAATGTGTAAGACACAGAAAGTAGTCAGAAGGATATTGTAAGATTTACCTTGTGTATCTGTGTGCATGTCGGGGGGCATGTCTGTGGAAGTCAGGACAGCTTGGTGGAGCCCTTTCTCCTCTTAGGCCTTTTTGTGGGTTTTGGGGCTCAAACTCAAGTTGCTATGCTTGCACTGCAAATACAACTCACCAGTCCAAAAAAATTAATTAATTAATTTTTATTTCATGTGCATTGGTGTTTTGTCTGCATTTATGTATGTGTGAGGGTGTTGGATCCCCAGGAACTGGTGTTATAGACAGTTGTGAGCTGCCATGCAGGTGCTGGGAATTGAACCTGAATCCTCTGGTTTCAGCCAGTGCTCTTAACAGCCAGACCATCTCTCTAGCCTGAGAGTGTTTAAAACAGTGTATCGCATGGCTGGGGTTAGATCGGTGGTAGAGTGCTTGCCTAGCATGTGCAAGACACTGGGTTCAATCCCTAGCAGCACACATGTGTAAACATGCATTCCTGCATGCTTACACACACACACACACACACACACACACACTACTGAATTTGACTGTGAGTGTTGTAAGAGAGTCCTTTGGAGATTAACTTTAGCCCGGCTTCCTCCTCTCCCCCACAGGCCTCCCGGCGCTTCGGCACCATGAGCTCTCTGTCCGGGGCAGATGATACTGTGTATATGGAGTATCACTCCTCCCGAAGCAAGGCCTCCACCAAGCACGTGCACCCACTTTTCAAACGCTTCAGGAAGTGACACCCCCCCTGTTACTCAGCTGAAGACTGGATGCCTGGATCAGAGTTGAAAAGAGAGACTTCTCAGTGTGATCGTTTCTCTCCAAGACTATGTCCCTTCCTATTGATCTAATGCAATACCTGTTGACTGACTGTGCTGAAAATCAGTCAGCATTAGGGCTTTGACTGCCTTCATGGGTCCCAGGTTTAAAACGGAAAGAAAGGCTGCTGTTGTTTTTTATTTAAACTTGTTAAGAGTGGACCATTTCTGTATATAAAAATTATACCACTTAAGGCACAGTTGTCTTTTATTGAATGAATTAGAAAATGGAATTTGAGGGCTCTGGAGCATCAAGTCAACAAGTAGGCACATGTTTCTATCCCTCACCCAGAGACAACCTCCAATTGATGAGCACTTGCAAGTGAAAATGTAGTTTTCTCCAAGGGAGTCTCACTGGGGCAGCAGAGTATTCTGAAGGGTAGGCTGTGTACCCAGCAGTAGATGCCAATAGGAAATGAGCTCAGTGGCCTCTTTGGAGGGTCCTTGCTTCATAATGTTGTGCCAGGGCTTTTCCCTCCATTCTAAAATTTTATCTTAGTATATATTTTTTAATTTATATTTTTTTCTCACTTCTTATCCCACAGGTCCTCTGTATATATTGTAGCCTTTGGTTTACTGTTTTTTATGTGATTCCTGGGGAGAACACACTGGTCTCATGTCTTCTCTTTGGCTCCTTTTCTTGTGTTTGTTTCGTCTTATAATTTAGTATTTAAAAAATGGAATTTGGGCTCTCAAATTAGTTTGCTTTGAAATGTTACCAACCTGGGAGGTTTTAGTATTTTACCCGTGAGAGGCTAAGAAATGGTTGGTCACTCAGTCCATGGGGTTTGCTGCTTCAGCAGCCCCAATCTGGATCCAAATATGGAAAGGTCCTGGAGACTGCTGCTCCTTAGGGCTGGAAGCCTGGAAAAGAAATGCTTCTGATAGCAGCAAAGAGATCACAGCAACAGAGTAAAGAGGGCTAAGGGCTGGAGGGAAGGTCAAGCTAGCAAACTGCAAATGATCCTTTCTACCGCCAGCCACCCCCCTCTGAGATCTAGGCTCATGGCAGGTAGTGCCACACATGGAGTGTCAAAACCAACCACTGCTTAGTATATTGATCACACATCTAAAATCACCTGGGAGACACCCACAGACCTGTATGAAGGTGTTTCTAGTTAGAACTGAGATGGGAAGACTTGACCAACACATGGCACTATCGTCTGGGCTAGAGTGTACAAAAAGGAAGAGAGCTGAGGACCAGATTCCTGAACCCTGACTGGCTGCCATCTGAACAGCCGCCTCCTGGTCCAGCCACCATTTCTGACTGCACCCTTAAGCTGGCACCCAAAGTAAAGGCCTTGTTTTAATAAGTATTTTGTCACAGCAATGAGAAAAATAACCAACACAGCACCTGAAACCGGAGACCTGTGTCATTGCACCAGGGGCTGCTGCTTGCTGCTGTTCCTGCCGCATGCTGCTCCTGTTCAGTGCTGCCAAATGCCGAGGGCCACAAAAGCTGCCAGGCACCAGGCAGGAGGGAGTTCTCAGCTCTGTCATTTTTATCCCGAGGTGTGTAAATGTGCTTGTGTGGGTGTGTGCACATATGCACAGGTCAGAAGTTGATGTCCTGTGTCTTCCTCAGTTACTCTACTTTTATTCTTTTGACGGGACCTCTCAGCTGAACCTGAAACCTAGTGAACTCAGTAAGCTGGAAAGCCCCAGGGATTCCCTTGCCTCTGTTCTGTGCCCAGCCCAGCCTTAGATATAAGTTCTGAGGCTCAAGCAGGCCCTCCTACAGCATGGCAGGAGCTGTCTGCTGAGCCAGCTTCTCTGGCCCTTTGTCCTGTCTCTGCAGTCAGGTTCTCTAAGAAGCGTTACGTAACTTGAACTCATGGTCTTCAGGTTTAGGAGTGTTCCAGTCTTGTGTATTACATTTGACCTTTTGATCAATCATGAGTTGGGTTTTGTTTGTTTGTTTTCAGTGCAAGGCATTGGACATGTTAGATAAGTGCTGTACCACTGGGCCACATCCCCGATCCAGATCCTGAGTTAATTACTGTAATGGATAGGGTAAGGTTGTATTTTATTCTTAGGTGTGGATATCCAACTGTCCCACTTATGTGGGGTATTCTTCATTTAAATTGTATTGGTCCTTTTTTTTTTTTTCAAAAAAGTTGATGTGGGTCTCCAGGACTTCTGGACTCTTGACCCTCTTCCATTGATAGAGCTGGCTGTTTTTATGTTAGTTTGATAATTGAAGTGTTCTAGGTTGTTCTTGGTTTTGTTTGTTTGTTTTACCATTTTTACCAATGTGATGTAAACTAAAGTCACTTGGGAAGAGGGAACCTCAACTGAAGAATTGCCTCCTTCAGATTGGGTATGTCTGTGAGGGATTGTCTTGTTAATGATTGAACACAGTGGGAGAACCCAGCCCACTGTGGGTACTAAGTAGACTTTGTATCAAACTTCTCTCAAAATTCCTCTCTCTTACCCATAAATCAATGCAGCTCTCAACCCTTATCAGAGAAGGTTATTACGCATATTAATTGTAGTTAATGCAGAAACTCATAACTGGTCAAAGTGCAGAGAGAAAGTGTCAATGGAGTGCTCTACTACAGATGAGAGATATCTGTCATGTATGTATATGTACTGTATGTCATATTTATGTGTGATATATACCATATCTATCATATATGTGTGTTTATACTATGTATCACATATATGTATGTGTGTGTGTATGTGTCTGTGCCTGGTGTTTGTAGAGGCTCAAAGAGGGCATCAGATCCCCTGGAACTGGAGTTGCCAACAGTTAGTGCTGGGAATTAAACCTGGGTTCTCTGGAAAAGCAGCCAATGTTCTTAACCCCTGAGTATTTCTCTAGCCCCAAGACTTTTAACTTTAATAACTAAAATTCAAAATTAGTTATAGTTTTCCTTGAAGGATTAAAAAAAAAAAAACACAGATAATTCCACCAACTAAACAAGAGAGAGAGAAAAAAAAGACATTACAACAAAGACTCTGTTGTGATTAAAATATCAGTATTGTCTCTAGGTACTTCTGACTCACAACGAGGCAGGAACTTTCTCACATCTCCTGAAGGCACAGTCCTGCAGGACTACTGAAATGCTGGGCCGACTGACTCATCTTCAACACCACTGACGAATGAGTGCCCTGAGGAACTAAATGTTTCTCCCACTTTTTGTGTTTATTAAATATGTTTGTAATTAAAAATTGTTTATATCTTAGTATTCTCCCTGGCCATAATGCTAAGTGGTAAAATAATACTTGTCAAGTTTTTAATGACGTTACAAATGAGAATATATTCTTTCATTTGGCCATGCCTTTTGTTATGACTCTTTGTTTACCCTGTACCCCTATCTTATTCAAAACTAGTGTCTGATTCAAGTTTTTTCAGTCTTTATAAAGACATACATATATTCTCATTATTCAGTATAATTTGATAAAATAATCTAGTTTTAACTTTAACTGCATTTACTCTGCTTGGACAGATGAAGACTTGGGTTAACTCTTCCTATCCAAAGAATACAAAAGACATCTGCCTAATAACAACAGTTGTGTTTTATACAAGCCCTGATGTCTATTGATTTAATTAATATCTAAAATATAGCTAAGATTAAAGAATTAATTAAGCTATATTTGTGTTTTACTAATATAAAATGGGAGACAGTGACTCCTTCCCGAGTCCCATTTCTAACCATGTAAGTATAAGTAAGATAATTCTTAGAATACAAATTACTGGAACGACAGGGGGAACTTGATGGTCAGTCTCACTAACATGTTGGTTATTTTAGAAATGTTTATATCATATTGCATTTACTCCATTAGGCCAAACTGTTCTTTGTTGTTTTTGTCTTGTTTTGTTTTTCAAGATGGGTTTCTTTGTTTGGTCCTGGCTATCCTGGAACTCATTCTATAGACCAGGCTTAAACTCAGAGATCTGCTTGCCTCTGCCTTCTGAGTGCTGGGATTAAAGGCAGATAAGAGACTAAAAAAATCCTTCTTTAAGATCGTCTAGAAAACAGATACATCTGCTCTTACATTTTCTATTGAATGTTGAACTGGAGGCTCTAGGGCAAACCCAGCTCAACTAGACAAGAAAAGAAATTGGTATTGGAAAGGAAAGAATATCCAAGTGTCTCTGGGGATGGCATGATCTAGCACATAGGAAATGGGAAGGGGATGGAAAGGGCCACACGTACAAACCTCCAGGAACTTACAAACAAGCTCACCCGGGTTGCAGGGTTACATAGTCAACAAACAGAATGGACTGTGTTTCTCTACACTAGCACTGGACAGCCTGGAAATGGAACCAAGAAAATCATTGGACATAAGGCTGGCGAGATGGTTCAGGTGGTAAAGTGTTTGCTCTATGTCTTAGTTAGGGTTTCTATTGCTGTGAAGAAACATCATGACCAAAAAGCAAGTTGTGAAGAAAAGGGTTTATTCAGCTTATACTTCCACAGTGCTGTTCATCATCAAAGGAAGTCAGTGCAGGAACTCACACAGGGTAGGAACTTGGAGACAGGAGCTGATGCAGAGGCCATTGAGGGGTGCTGCTTACTGGCTTGCTCCCCATGGTTTGTTCAGGTTGCTTTCTTGTAGAACTCAGGACCACCAGCACAGTGCTGACAACATCCACAATGAGCTGAACTCTCTCTCATCAAATGCTAGTGAAGAGAATGCTCTACAAAAGCTGGATTTTATGGGGGGCATTTTCTCAATTGAAGTTCCCTCCTCTAAGATAACTCTAGCTTGTGTCACAATTATTACGAAGTGGAACTTCTTTGATGAGAGTTGAGAGCTGCACTAATTTATGGGTAAGAGAGAGGCATTTTGAGAGCAGTTTGATACTATGTCCATTTAGCAAAATTTACAGTAGTAGCTTCACTGCTGGGGCCATGAGCTGCAGCGGCGGGTTCTTGACTAGACTTACAGCCCTGAGTAAGCTGCTTTCAAGACTTACAGCCCTGAGTATGCTTTCTTTCCAGCTGCATCCGTTTTACCTTCTGCTTTCAGCAGCCATTGCTGCTAATTTCTATTAATGGTGCAGTGTAAATTTGGTTCTAAACAGAACCAGTGGTTTTCTGTCTTGGAGCTTAAAGCTCCATGATTGTATGATATATGTGAGTTGTTCATGTGTAACGGTCACATGATCAAATGTCTGCCCAGAGTGAAGACTGTTCAAATTATTGAGATAGCCATGCACAAATGCATACAATTCAGCACACAGTATTCTAAAAGTGGGAGGAGACCAGGAGGGAAAGCTTTCAAGAGCCAATGTCATCAGCTGTATTTATAAACCCTGTGGGATTTAAGCCACTGAGATAAAAGCAAAGCTAAGTTTTATATGGTCTTCTCAATAGTTCTGGGTTCACAGAGTGATGTTTTGTTCCATCTGTACTTATAAATGAAGGTGTGTGTGTTTCTCTAAACAGAATCTACTTAGTTCAAATAAAATGGTTGGAACTTGTGTGTGTGTGTGCATGTTCATATATGCATACGCTCATGTGAAGTTCAGAGGTCATGGTCAAGTGTCTTTTTTTTTATTACTCATTTTTTTTTTGAGGCAGGGTCTTTATTTTCTATTCTGCAAAATAATCCATTAATAAAATGAAAATATCTCCACACCATTTGTATTCACGTATACTAACATTAACATAATGTGATGATGATGATGATGACAGAATAACCTCAGTATGAATACTGTAAATATATAGAGTTAAGTATGCAGTCTGTCCTGTCAGCCACCATGTTTTCAATTACGGGAGGCAGTGGCACACAGGTTACTTGTTATGTTGGTTTGTAGGAGCAGTGCTTCCCACGGAGTCATGTGTTTGAACAGCTGCTTGCTCATCGATGGCATTGCCTGGGGAGTTTATGGAACTTTTAGGAGGTGGGGCCTTGCTGAAGGAAATGTGTCGGAGGGGATGTGGCGAGTTTATACGTTTGCTCCAGTGCTAGTTTACTTTCTCAGCTTTCTGTGTGGTGAAGTGTGATCAGCCAGCTTCCTGCCCTGGATGCCTGCTGCCAGGTCTTCTTTGCCATTTCTGGGCTCTTATCCTTTGGGAAATGTAAGACAAAAACCAATTCTTTAGTCACTTTTAGTCATGGTATTTTATTATGGCAACAGAAAAGTAACTAATGTACCAATTATAGATATATTGAGGTAGGTGAACTAATTTTGAACATGAAATGAAATAATATGGAGAGAATTAAGGGACAGTGTGATGGGTCTGCTTATTACTGTGCACAGTGTGACCTGGCTTTAACTGCAGAGTTTTTCATATAACCCCTGGTTCACATTTCCATACGTTATCCTACTGGGTCTACATCATGACTTGCCAGGTAGAGTGCCCAAGGAGCAGACTAGAAACTGCAGCATTTTCCAGTCATTTCTAGTCTATACATCTCCTCCTCCCACCCCCACCTCCTGTTCCTCCTCCTCTTCCTCCTCTACCTCCTCCTTCTCAACTTTGAGCAGCTTCTAATACTTCCTAAGTCATTTCTGGAAAAGAAAATGTTCCGCAGTGACTCCCAGCCACCATCTCATTTGGTAGTGAAAACATCCTGTCCAGCACAAATGCAATCTCTGAAAGCTCCACAAGGCCAAGCATTCCCCTCAGTTTACAATCTCAAGGTTCACAATTTGATCAAATATCCTGCAACACAACGGAGTCCCTGACTAGTATGTATGTCTTAGTTCAATCCCACTAGTAGCAAAAGTGTTAGTCATGTAATCAACCTGGAACCAATGAGTTAAGGGTGTGCTTTAGTTTGGGTTTCAGGTCTGTGAAGGGACAACATGACCAAGGCAACTCTTATAAAAGACAACATTTAGTTGGGGTTGGCTTACAGGTTCAGAGGTTCAGCCCATTATCACCATGGTGATAAGTATGTCAAGAAACATGGCAGTGTGCAGGTAGAAACCCAGGAGCGTTCTGTTTACTGTAAACAAGTGGTTGTGGTGTGATTCTGCCCAGTGCACACTTCTAACCCAAGAGCTTTTTGTATACAAGAGCTGGAGGAGCTGAGAGTTCTACATCTTGCTCTTCAGGCAGCAGAAGGGGACTGCTCCACACTGGGAGGAGTCTGAGTACCAAGAGACCTCAAAGCCCACCCCTACAGTGACACACTTCTTCCAACAAGGCCACACTTTCCCCAGCAAGGCCACACCTCCTAATAGTGCCACTCCTCATGGGCCAAGCATTCAAGCACATCAGTGTATGCGGATCACTCCTTCAGACCACCACAGGTCAATTAAATTTCCACTTAGAAGGACCAGGGAGAGGGCTCAGTGGATAAACTGCTTTCCATATAAGAATCCCCTCTGCTCCCCAAGGCTCTGCTTGAAAGTGATTTTTTTTTTTATCTAATAATTTGTTGGTTGTTGGAGTTCAGAAGTCACCTCACAAACCACACAAACACTGATCTCAGTCAGACAGGGATAGTTTATTGAGCATAGATGCCCCAGGACTAATTGATCAGAGGCACAGACCAGACTGAGGAGCTGGCTGTGATGCCCAGATAGAATCTTTCAGAGATTTGAAGCCTGAGATCCACAAACACCTGTGTCAAGCTATTCCTCCAATCAGGATTTAGAGATAGGGGGTTTCCTTAGGAACGAGTCTTTGTGGTACATTTATCTTGCTCCCATTGGTTGACTATTCAATTGTGGCAGGGACTTGCCATGCCTAGCATTCATGTCTTAACGTGCCAACCAGGATGTCAGTTACCCATATAACTGCCAAGTAGGATGTCAGTTCCTAGGGACGTCTTGGGAACTCAACCCCTACACAAAATGGAAGTCTTATTGCAGATAGTTTCTTATATTGGTGCAGGTGTCTTTCATATTTTGGGGTTCATCCCAGAGGCATCTTATAAAATCTAAAACCATGAAATCTCATACATAGGTACAGGAAGTATGGTCTGATGATTGGCTCATGTCCAGACTTATTGTGGCTAACTATACTAAGCAGTTCTAATGGCCTTGGTTTCCAAGAGCATAGAAAATAACAGAATATGTAATCACCTTGGGCATAAGAAAGTTTCCTAGTGACATTAGTAACAGCACCACATGGCTAGCTAGATGGGCAACTGTTACCTAGGTCTTCACAGTGGTTCCAGTTTGTCTTATTTGCCTGGCATTTCTTTCCCATTATTTGACTTTCTTCGTATCAAAGGCTAATTTGCTTAACTACCTCTTAGCCCTGCCCCTCAAATTCTTTGCAATTTATTTTATTTATTATTATTGATTTATCAGTGTTTTTAAATACTGAGCTGCTGTATGGAAATTTTCATGATGCTTCTGATGTCAACTCTATGTGTGTTAGTGACGGTTCTCTAGAAGATCAAAATTGACAAAATAAATATATATTACAAGTGGCTTTATTAGTTTGGCTTCTGAGATAATTCAGCTGTGGCCATCCGTACCTTGCAGAGGCTGAGAATCTGGAAGCTGTTCACTTCATGAAGCTGGGTGCTTCAGCTCTCCCAGGCTGGCACTGAAGGCCTTGGAGGTTTCTGGAGAGCCACTGGTCTTCAGTCCACATTGGAAGGCTGATTGGAGGGCTTTGATCTCAAGGTAGGAAAGAAGCAACAAGAGAACTTGCCAGATGGAAGGCAAGCAGGCAAAGAAGCATCTCTCTTCAATCTTCTTTTATTTGGGCAGCCACTGGAGGGCGCCACCCACATTTAGGTTCGTGCCTTCCCACTTCAGATCATGATCAAGAAAAATCACTACTAGGAGTGCCTAGTGGTGGGTGGAATCAGGGCAGGAACCTAGAGGCAGGAACTGAAGCAGAGTCTATAAAGAAATGCTGCTTACTGTCTTGCTCTCATAGTTACCCAGTCTGCTTTCTTATAGAACCCAGGGCTGCCCACCCCTGTATGGATGCAGGAAGCTTCCCAGCTTTTGTGTTGTTTGAGGCTTATTGTAAACATAAAGGCTGTGAGTGTGTCTTTCATTTGAGAACTAATTGATTGAAGGCAGGGTAGAAACTGGCAGGCTGGGCTCTCTCCTATCATTAGTCAAGAAAATGCCCCTCCCCCACCTGCATACAGGCTAATCTGATGGAGTCATTTTCTCAGTTATGGCTCTCTTTCAGATGGTCTTGGTCCGTGTCAACTTAGCAAAAACAACCAACCAACCAACAAACAAATAAAACAAAATATAAAACCAAAATACCAAAACCCTAACCAGCATAGCTTATTTCATTTGTAGCTTTCAGTTTCCTCTCTGTGGCAGGTGGAGTCCTGCCTCTTAGAACAGCTACCCTCTGCTCTGTAGCTAATATACTAGATTCCATGACAATGGAGAATAAGATTACAGCATCTGTAATCTTAATTCATGGCATGTAATCTTAATCTTAAACCACGACTGCTGGTTGTTACACATGTAACTCATGCTGTCTCCAAAGTCCATGCTTGTGGGAGAGAAAAGTATCCCAGAAATGTAGTATCACCGGTCCTTAAAATGAAGGAAAGAGGAACCATACTGGATGGAAAATGAGGGATGTCTTAGTCAGGGTTTCTATTCCTGCACAAACATCATGACCAAGAAGCAAGTTGGGGAGGAAAGGGTTTATTCAGCTTACTCTTCCACACTGCTGTTCATCACAAAAGGAAGTCGGAACTGGAACTCAAGCAGGTCAGGAAGCAGGAGCTGATGCAGAGGGATGTTTCTTACTGGCTTGCTTGCTTCTCCTGGCTTGCTCAGCCTGCTTTCTTATAGAGCCCAAGACTACCAGCCCACAGATGGCACCACCCACAATGTGCCCTCCCCCCTTGATCACTAATTGAGAAAATGCCTTACAGCTGGATCTCATGGAGGCATTTCCTCAACTGAAACTCCTTTCTCTGTGATAACTCCAGCTTGTGTCAAGCTGACACAAAACCAGCCAGCACAAGGGATTTCTAGAAGCAGAAAGAGCCCTGGAAACAGGTTCCTCCTTGGGGAAGACCGTCCAGAGACAATGCACTGCACGTTTTCAGACCTGTAAGTAAGTTAACTTGAGTTGTCTTGAGCTGCTAAGTTTGAGGTTATGTATCATGGTTATGTGTTATGTGTCATGGGTTTTAGATGTTATGTGTTGTGTGTCCTGGTTATGTATTGTGTGTCATGGTTATTTGTTATGTGTCATGGGTGTTATCTGTCATGATTATGTGTTGTGTGTCATGGTTATATGTTACTAGAAAACTTACAGACAGGCTGGCGAGACAGTCTGTAAAGCTCTGCGTGTGTGAAGACTTTTGTTTGATCTCCAGAACCCACATAAAAAAAAAAAAAAATGTGTGGTAGCATGTGCTTATAATCCCAGTCAGTGCTGGCGAGGCAGAAGTGGGCAAACCCCTGGGACTCCCTAGATAGTCAGACTTGCCTAACTGGAAAAGATCCAGACCTGTGAGAAATCCTGGCTCAAAAAACCAAACGAACAATGTCTTGTTGAATGACAGCTGAGGTTGTTCCCAGACACACACACACACAAACCTACTGACACAAGTACAGTGTGCAAGCACGTACACACACACACACACACACACACACACACACACCAAACCTAATACACTGTCTGAATGTTTGACTCTCGGTCCTTCCTTTTCTTTGAACTCATCTGTGCATTTGAAACAGTAAAATTTTATTTATCTTTTCTAGGTGTTTTGTAACAGAAGGATTTCCATGCCTCTGTCCACCACACTGGTGCCAACTGAGCTGAGCCTTCTTTTAGAGAGAGTGCCAGTATCACCCAGAAACAGTCCACTTCCCTTGGGCCTCTCCATTGCATTCTTTCTTCCCATGTCACCAGTGTGTCCTGAAGGGGTGTCTAGATTGAAGACAGCACTACCCCCCACCCCCACCTTTTGAGGGCAGATTAGAGGGTGGGAGTGGGGGTGGGGACCACACTGTGTGAGATGACTATGTGCTCCAGGATCATCGTGTCACAGGGAAACATGCAGAGGAGGAAGTGTCTTAGTCACCCCAGTGTTTTGTTTTATGCAGGCTCTGCTTGGTGCTGTAGTTTCTGCACAATTAAAAGCTCTCAGAAGACCCACTGGCATGCTCTATCTCAGATTCTGTCCCGGGGGTGGGACGAAGCAGAGCTATGTAGTGTAGGGGTGAAACTTGGGATCAGGGGTCTCTGGAGAGAGAATGCTGGTCCTCAGTAACCCTCAGTCTCCCACTGTGAGCCCTCCCCAGGGACCATTTTGATGTCAGAAGTGTGGGCCACTTTGATGTCAGATGTGTGCTAGGAGGTTATGCTAATATCACCACACACAGATATTTAAATTACATGCTTAGTGAAAGCCTAGCATTACTATGTTGCTCGCACAAGCTTTTCTGGTTCCCTCGTGCTGAGTCACAGAAGTCATAAGTGGGACTGGGGTGGTATGACAGAGGGCTAATGTTGGCATGGAATGTTAGAGGGGTACCCCACCCCCACTCCGCAGGGGAACCCTAGAATGTTTAAAATTAACTTCTGTGTCAGAAAATATGGCCAGAACACGTTTCATACAAACAGTGGTGTGTGTGTGTTACATGCATGTGAATGTGCAAATGGTGGGCGTGAAATACCTGTGAAGACTATAACAGGATGTTGGCTGCCTTTCCCTATTGCTCTCTGCCATGCTGTTTTGAAGGTCTCTTACTAAATTGGTAGCCTTCATTAATAGTGGGTTGGATGGCAAGCTCTCAAGATTTGCTTGTCTTTGCTTCTCCCAAAATCTGGGGTCACAGGCATGTATTGAGGTGCCTGGCTTTTTATGTGGGTGCTGGGGATTGGCCTCAGGTCCTCATGCTTTCAGGGTAAGTTACCCCCTGAGCCACCTCCCAGGCCCCCAAAAAGAAATGTCAGAGAAAAAAACAGCAACATAAGATGTTTCAGGTTTTGGTGGAGAAAAGAAACACCCTCCTCCAAGGGCTGGGTGCAGTGTTCCTAAGTGGATGACTCCGGAGAAGTGTGGGGTTCCTCAGGCAAACGGCGTTCTCAAAACTCTGTCCAGGGGAGGCCACTGCAGGAGTGTTCCAGGGTTTGGCAAACAGTTGCAGTGATTGTTGGTACCAATGACCTGGGGAAACCAAACCTCCCACGTTAAGGCCATAGTTGTCTGATCAGACCCCCTTCCTTGAGACTCACACAGATGCTTGGGGATCCCTTGGGATGATCTCTCATTAGATTCATACAATCTTCTCGTGTTCCACTACTTTCTAGAACAACTCATAGCTTCCCTGAGTATGGTACTCTGGATCACAGCCTTTTTTAAGGATATTCAACAGAATCCAAAGAGAGACATTAGGTATAGATAGATAGATAGATAGATAGATAGATAGATAGATAGATATGGTCTTCCTTTGAACCCATGACATTAGCCAAAATAGAGATTTATTAATAGAGCACCTACTGCACACTGTCTGCCTACAAAGCTTGGTTTTCTGTGTCCCGGGCTGCTGTAGGGCATGCCAGGAAGAGCAGGAGAGAGTTATGGGTGTCTACTGGCTCATTACTCCATTACTCCCATCCTACCACTAGATGGAGTTGTTCCTCAGCTGCCCGGATGTCCTGTGAACAGCAAGGCTCCAGTTGAGTTAGGAGGGTGCTTTCACGCTGCCAGGAAGCAATTGAAAAGGGTTTAGCATCTGCTGGGAAGCAGAGGAGACTGGCTTAAGCTGCCTTAGAGATACCCAGTCTCATGGACAGAGGACAATCCAAGTGTTGTTCACTTGCTTATCCTCTCTCTCTCTCTCTCTCCCTCTCTCTCTCAGATTTATTTATTTTTATGGGCTTTGGTGTTTTGCCAGCAAGTTTGTCTGTGTGAGAGTGCCTTATCTCCCAGAACTGGGTAGTTGCAAGCCGCCATGTGGGTGCTGGGTATCAAACCTAGGTCTTCTGGAAGAGCAGCCATCTCTCCAGCCCCACTGGTTCTTGTTTTGTTTTTTGTTTTTGTTTTTCCTTATGTTTAATTTAATTTTTTAAATTAAATAAATTTATTTAATTTAAATAATATTAAAATAATTTCATATTATTTTCTAATTTTATTTAAAAAATATTTAATTTTGATCATATTTTCCCTCCCCCAGTTCCTCCTAGATTCTCCTCCTTACCTAACCTTCATGTTCCTCTGTGTTCTCTCTCAAACACCCCCAAACAAAAAGCACAAGAAAATCAAAACAAACAAAAAAACCCAATAACACCAAAAAAAAAAAAAAAAAAAAAGCCAAAACAAAAAGGCTCTAAACCAATAACAACAAAAACCCACGTGAAGTTTATTGTGCTGGCTATCTACTCCTGCACGTGGGACCTGCCCTGGAGTGTGGTTGATACGCCCAGTGACACTCCATTGGGGAAAACTGATTTTCTCTTTCCCAGCAGGTATCAATTGCAAATTGCCTTTAGGTTAGGCGTGGGACTTAACATTCACTTCTCCTTGGTCCTAGGCTTGAACTTGTGCAGGTCTTGTTTATTCTTCTTCCCTGCTTCTTTTTGTAACCCTGACTGGCTTGAAACATACCATGCTGGTTTCAAACCCATGGAATCTGCCTGTTTCTGCTTCCCGAGTGATAGAATTAAAGGAATGGGCCACCGTAGCCAGCACAATCCACCTTGGTTTGGGGGACATCTCTCAGCCTGGAAGTTGCTGATTAAGTTAGGCTACTAGCCAGTAAGCCCCCAGGACCTGTGTCTACCTGCCTAGATCTGCGGTTACAAGTGTGTACTCACCATTGCCGACTTTTAAAGCTTTTATTTATTCCCAACTGCAGTCTAAGTATTTATCC
The DNA here is from genome assembly GCA_019843965.1 of Rhynchomys soricoides. Taxonomy (NCBI): domain Eukaryota; kingdom Metazoa; phylum Chordata; class Mammalia; order Rodentia; family Muridae; genus Rhynchomys; species Rhynchomys soricoides. The sequence goes on along the minus strand of JADRCH010000105.1, from coordinate 4,898,385 downwards.
TTATACCCACAGATAACTGTGGCTCTCACCCGTCATCAGAGAACCTTCTTTTAGCAGCAGCAGACAGAGAACACTGAAGAAATCCACCACCTGTAAAACTACAGAGAACAACTGAACTTGTGGTACCCAACGCAACACCTAAGGCTCAGGGAACATTATAGAGAAGTGGGTGGGAGAGAGAACTCATACACGTGCTTTGAGATATGACAGGGGCTAGAGCCCAGTGAGACTTTGTTGGAGAAAACTCATTTTTTATTTGTAAGTTATTAATTGGAGATAGCTTCTGGGTTAGGAATGGGGACTTGTGTCCACCTCCCCTCTTAGTGCTGGGACCCCATTGCCCTCAGGCCTGTGCAGACCCTGTGCATGCTGCCAACACACCTGGGAGTTCATATGTATCCTGGTCCTGCTGTGTCTAGAAGACCTTGTTTCCTTGGCATTCGCCATCCCCTCTGGCTCTCACAATCTTTCTGCCTCCTCTTCGATAGGATTCTCTGATCCCTGAGAGGAAGGAATTGATGGAGACATCCCATTTAGGTCTGAGAGTTCCCAGGTCCCCCATTCTTTGTGCTTTGTCCAGTTGTGGGTCTTTATTTTTGTTCTCTTGTATATGTCTTACGGGAGCTGAGCAAGACACTGATCTATGAATATAGCAGAATGTCATTAGGAGACATTTTATTGCTCTGTTCCTTTAGCAGAGCAGTGGTATCTGGCACTGCCCTAGTTCCCTGGCCTACTAGTCCCAGGTTCTTGGCTGCCTGCAGAGTGTTGAAGATGGGTTCCGTCTTATGGATTAGGCTTTACATCTAATTGGATATTGGCTGGTTTCTCCCGCAGGCTTTGTGCCATCACTCTAGTGTATCCAGGTCACCATTGTAGATCAAAGTTTGTCCATGGTTGGTGTTTACTGTTCTCCTTTGGTAGCACGTGAAGTACCCTGCAGCATATGAATAGTAGTCAGTATGGGTGAAGGCTCTAGGTAGGCACCAGCTTGACTTCACTGTGATCAATGTGTAGGTTGTCTTCAGCAGTAGGGCCTCACCTTCAGTGTTGGGAGAGAGACCAATAGCCTCAGAAACACTGTGGATTGTTTTAGGATCCCCATGGGTCCTCTTCTGCCAACAACAGTGGATTAGATGTAGCCCATTCCTGGAACTGGAGACTTCATTTGGTGATGAGAGATGTCCAGTTGTGGCTCTGTCTTCCCTGGTATTTGGCAACTTCACTTAGATCAGTTTATGTGTGTATATATCTTAGGACGCTCCTACTGTATTAGACTTACATTTGGCTCCTCAAATGGCCCTTAATTTTAGCTGTCTCTCCCCACATCCCCTCCCTCACCCTCTTCTTCCACCTCCCCATTTGCTCCTCCCATTTTGGTCCCCCACCCCCATTCATTTATAACTGTCTGTTCTGTTTCCCCTTCCTCGGGGATCCATTCCTCTCTCCTAGTCCCTTATTCTATAACTAATCTCTGTAGTTATAGAGATGTAGCTTGCTTATTGAAGACAGAACAGCTGACGTCCACGTACAAGTGCATACCTACTGTATTTGTCTGTTTGGATTTGGGTTACCTCACTCAGGATGATTTTTTTTAAAGCTCCATCCATTTACCTGTGATTTTTTTTGAACATCTGAGTAATAGACTATTGTGTAAATGTACCATATTTTTCTTATCCATTCAATTGTTGACAGACATCTAGTCCGTTTCCAATTTCTGGTTACTGTGAATAGAGCAGATGTGGATATAGTTGAGCAAGTGTCTCTGTAGCATGAGAAAGCCTCGTTTGGATATATACCCAAGAGCGAAAGAGCTAGATCTTGAATTCGATTTTATTCCCAGTTTCCTGAGAAACTGCCACACTAATTTCCATAGTGGATGAATAATTTTGCACTCCCACCAGCAACAGATGTGTGTTTTCCTTACCCTGTGTCCTCAACAGTATGAGCTGTCATTTGTTTTATTGATCTTGGCCAATCTGACTGATGTAGGATGAAATCTCATAGTAGTTTTGATTTGCCTTTTCCTGATGACTAAGGAGATGGAACATTTTTAAAAAATTATTCTAGGGCATTTATATTTCCTGTTTTGAGAATTCATATTTAAATCTGTGCCCCACTTTTTAATAGGTTGTTTATTTTCTTGATGTTCAGCTTTTTGTGTTCTTTCTAAATTTTAGATATTAATGCTGCATTGGTTGTGTAATTGGTACAATCTTTTCCCCATTTTGTAGCCTACCACTTTGTCTAAATGGTGGTGCTTTTTGGCATACCAAAGATTTTCAGTTTCATGAGTTCCCGTTTATTGATTGTTGGTCTTAGTGCCTGTGCTATCTGTGTTCTGTTCAGCAAGTTGTCTCCTATGCCTATGAGTTCAAGGCTATTTCCCACTTTCTCTTCCATCAGATTCAGTTTATCTGTCCTTCTGTTAAGGTCTTTGATCCATTTGAGGTTGAGTTTTGTCCAAGGTGATAAGTATGGATCTATTTGCATTCTTCTACATGCAGGCATCCAGGTTGGCTAGCACCATTGTTGAAAATGCTGTCTGTTTTTCTAATGTATATTTCTGGATTTTTATTTTAAAAGTCAGGTATTTATAGGTGTGTGTGGATTTATATCTGGGTCTTCGGTTCAATCCCATTGATCAATGCGTCTGTTTTTATGCTAACAGCTATTTTTATTACTATTGCTCTGTAGTACAGTTTGAGATTGGGGATGGTGATACTCCCAACAATTCTTTTATTATTCAGGATTGTTTTAGCTATCCTGTGTATTATGTGTTTGCACAGAAAGTTGAGAATTGTCCTTTCAAGGTCTGTGAAGATTGTGTTGGACTTTAATAGGGATTGCTTTGAATCTGTAGATTTTTTGGTATGATGTCCATTTTTCTATATTGATCCTACTGACTCATGAGCATGGGAGATCTTTCCAACTTCTGATATCTTCAGTTTCTTTATTCAATGTCTTAAAGTTGGTTTTTTTAAATCATACAAGTATTTCACTTGCTTGATTTGAGTTATCCCAAGGTAAGTTTTTGAGGTTATTGTGAAAGATATTGTTTTCTTGATTTCTTTCTCAGTCCATTTGTCATTTGTGTATAGGAGGGCTACTAATTTGTGTGTATTAATTTTGTATCTCACTACTTTGCTTAAGGTCTTTATCAGTTGTAGGAGTTTCATGGTGGAGTATTAGAGTGTCACTTATGTATAAAATTATATTATCTGCAAATAAAGATACTTTGATTTCCTTCCTTCTCTTTTGCATCTCTTTGATCTCCTGCAGTTCTCTTATTGCTCAAGCTAAGACCTCAAGTACTATAATGAATAAGTATAGAGAGAGTGGAATGTTTTGGGTTTCTCTCCATTTAGGTCGATGTTTTCTGTGGGCTTGCTGTAAACCTTGATGTTTGTTCCTTGTTCCCTAATCTCTCCAGGACTTTTATTATGAAGGGGTGTTGGGTTTTTTTGGGGGGGGGGGGAGTGTCAAAGGCCTTTTCTGTATCTAATGAAATGATCAAGTGGTTTGTGTCTTTTAAAAGTAATTGGTAATTTTGTCTTCCAAAAGTAACAGCCTAGACAGAAAGCCAAAAACAAAAACAAAACAAAAAACAAAAAACAACCTCTTAAAAAATGTGTCAAGGATGCAAGTGTAGCTCTTCCTAGTTGGTGACTTCTGGAGGCGGTTGGGGGTTTGACTGTGCTCCACTGGGCATATGGGAAACACAAATTGGACTCTTCTTTTTCTATCTTTTCTTCTTCTCCTTCTTCCTCCTCCTCCTCTTCGTCCTCCTCTTCCTTCTTTTGGGGGTGGTGGTGGTGATCATAAGGGTGGTGGGGCAGACCTGGGAGGACCGGGAAGTAAGTATGGTCAGGGTTCACGATGTGACATTCCCAAATAATCAATACAAATATTAGGTATTAAAAAGAAAAAAAAAAAATAACCTCTGAGGCTGATCCCCAGCACCTTCAACGTCTATCAAGGCTGCATACTGCAAGCATCGCCACGGGCTGGGGAACCAAGTGTTCAAACCTACACTGGATATTTAAATTCAAACCATTCGGGAAGAAAGCCTCCCACTTTTTCCCCCTCCATTTTTCTTTTCAGCTGATTCGTGTAGGAGGGAATGGTTACCCGGATGTAGGAGGAGCCAATTACCCGATGTAGAAGCAGCCCTCAGGAACTTGGTTTTTCCACGAGTGAGCCAGAAGTGGGGAGTGTGTCGTTCAGTTTTTAAATCTTTTTCATTCACTGTCAACTTTGGAGCGGAACTCCAACTCAGGAAGTCTCTATTTCCTGACAGGAACTCCCGGCCTACTTTAAGGTTCTGTGTTGCAGGTCATCAAAGAAATGCTAATTCTCACATAGAGTAGACAGCTGTACTCTCTGAGTGCTGATGATTGATGTCTGGTCTTTTCAAAGCAGTAACAGTGGATGTGGTGATCTGGCTGCAACATCTGCAACCCCATTAATTGCCAGTGTTGATTCAGCTGAACTGGCTGACTGGGTGGGCATCCCCTTCCTCCTTCTCTGCTCCTTGTCTATCCGTCCTCCAGCAGTGCACTGGGTGGAAGGGAATGACCGTCCCCAACACAGGAAGGCTGGCCTTCCATCAAAAGCATCTTAGCTGATCTGCCCTGGTGGAACCTTCAAACACGCTGTCAAAGCAATGGGGAGTCAGGCAGACAACCACCTCAAGTGCTGGTCTGTAAGACTCAAAGTGAGCCTTAGCTACCTGGAGACCCCCAAAAGAGACTCAAACGGGATTTGATGTGAAAGTAAAAGGTTTATTGTTCCAGTGCACTGGAGTCATCCTGCGCCCAGAGGAGAGGTGACCCCTTCTCTTTCTCTCATAAGCTTTTTATACAGTCTTTGAGGGCAGATTACAGCAACAGCAACTAGGCACGAAATCATTGGGGGTTCTGGTGACCTTTACATTAATTGGCTGGGCAGGGAGGGGTGACCCAGGGACCTTCCCTAAGGTTCTGTGGGAAGTTCCAAGTCAGGGCTGTCTCAGGTCCATATCTATATGATACCACTGGCTTTGGAGAACAAAACAGGTATTAGGACCTATAAAAGTACATATTACAACCAGTGAGGCTCAACTATCCTCTACTCAGTCTACTACCCCAGTGTTTCCAAACTTGGGGTTCAAAGCCACGTGGGCTTTGGCCATCCTTCCCCAGGAAGTCAATGGAAAGAGTTAAATAGAAAAGGCAGAAAAAGGAGGTTTTTGTAATGTGGCCACATTGGGAAGAGGAACAAATGGATTCAAGGGTTTCTCCAACTTTGTTTTAATCTCTGAAGAGAGATTAAAGTTGAAATAGGGGCCAGGGGCATGCACATCTAAGAAGCCTGGATCCAAGTGTGATTCTGCCCACCACTGGTCCATCACTGTTTGAGCTTCAGTCACATCCTATAAAGCGTTCTGAGAAGTCATCAGAACTGTGTGAAATCTCATTCAGGGAGACAAAACTCCTGTGGGTGGGTCATTTCCTTCTCCTACGATGATATTCTTGGGGAAATCCCCATTTCTCTGGGGTTGTTTCAGTAGTTCGTTAGACTAAAAATGGAGTCGCCCACACTAAAGTTCCACATCACCACACTGAGACTGTTTAGGATTAAAAGAAAACAGTCCAATTTCTCAAACAGGCCAGCTGCAATGTGCAGAGTAAATGACAGGTCTCACCTTTCACCCTTACACAGAATTGAAAACCAGCTGTGTGTGGTGGTTCATGCCTAGAGCTCCTCCACATAGGAGACAAGTGTAAGAAGATAGCCATGGGTTTGAACCCAGAGCTACATAGTGAATTTCTGCAGTCTGGGATATAGAATGAGAATTTGTCTCAAAAACAAACAAAACAACAACAACAAACAAAACCAACCAACCAAAAGCTCATGCCAAACCTGCTAGATTGAGACTCATGGAGGTGACTTGGGAATCAAAAGAAACGGAGACCAGCCTCCACAGAAGCAGAACTGTTCTTTACTCAGAACACCTGACGTGAATGGAGACCGCGTACACATGGTGCAGGGGGTTTTATGTCAGTTTCTCCACAGCCTTAAAGTGGTAGACCCTGGTGGACAAAGGAAGATGGAGGATGGATTTGAGCATGTGGATCCTCTTATCAGATAGAGCTCGACAGCCACGAGAATTCTCAGGCAGGCTCGGGGTCTCAGACTTTTAGGCCATTAACCCTTTAAAACCAATCAAGTAACCAACCAGCCAAACAAAGCTCAGGCAACTTTGAAGGTCCCCTGTGTTAATTCATTGCTTGTTTCCCTAGTGCCAAGGCTCCAGTTAACAGGCAACTTGGAAATGATGAATTCTTTTTGTTTCAATTTTTAAAATTTTGTTTTACATTTCAGAATCTTTTATGTATATAGGTATTTCTCCAGAATATACATTTGCATACCATGTGTGCCTGGAACCCATAGGAGGGGTAGAAAGCAGCATTCGACCCCTGGAACTGGAGTTTCAGACAGTTGTGAGCTGACATATGGGTGCTGGGTACTGAACCCAGGTCCTCGGGAAGAGCAGCTAGGGCTCTTAACAACTGAGACATTTCTCCACCCCTAGGTTTTACTTTTAAAACAATTATTTATTTGCATATGTGTGTGGTGTGTGCATGTGTGTGTGTATGTGTGAGTATGTGTGTATGCCAGGCTCCCAGGCAGTTTACCCATCTCCTCTTCCCATCTATGGAGGCCTGCTGGACTACAGAAGCCACCACATCCAGCTTCTAGCATGGGTTCTAGGGATTTAATCAGGAAGGTGAACTTAAGGGACTTTCTGGATTGCTTTGTCCCCCCTCCTAATGTGGCCATATTGATTAAATCTTTTTCTATTTTTACTCTTAATTTGGCTCTTTTAATTAAAAATTTTGAGATTATAATATAATTTCCCCTTCTGTGGGCTTATTCTTTATGCGATTGACTGATTTTTAAGGCTGTGTAGAAGCCTTTTAGTTTTAGGAGGTCCCAGTTTTCAATTATTAGCCTCAATTTCCAGACAAACAGAGTCCTATTCATAAATTCCTTTTGAGGCATGTATTATATAGGGAACTACCTATATTTTTTTCTGGTGGGGTACTGCCTGTGTTTTTGTGTTTTGTTTGTTTTGTTTTTCTAGACGTTTCAATGTTTCAGGTTTCACATTTTGGTCTTTGATCCATTTGGAGTTTGTTTTTGTTTTGTTTTGTTTTGCACAGGTGATAAAAATGGTTCTAATTTCATTCTTCTGTGTGTGTGGACATCTGCTTTCCCAGCACCATTTGTTGAAGATCCTTTCTTTTCTGCAGCTTATATTTTGGCATCTTTGTCAAATATTAAATGGCTGAAATTATGTTTCCTCATATCTTTAATTTTGTCCCAAACAGACATAGGATATGGGGAGAGACATTAGCCTCCATTGTGGCTACATTTCTATTTTCTACCATTACCATCTTATTTTTATTACTATAACTCTGTAATGCCATATTAATTTTAGGATATTTTTTCTATTTCTGTGAAGAACATTGTAGGGATTTTTAGTGGGGTTACATTGAATCTGGAAGTAGTTTTTGGTGAAATGGTCATTTTTACAGTGTTAATTCTATGAATCCATGAGAACGGGAGGTCTGTTTATCACTCTGGTTGGCAGTGGAAAACCTGAGAGACTGGAGCGTAGAAATAAGACTAGAGTCTCATGCAGCAGCCAGCTTTATCCAAAGTATCAAACAATTTACACTCAAGAAAAATCACCTGAGTTAAAGTCTCATGAGTCTAAGCCGTGTGCAATCACAAGGACAAGCCACACATGGCAAAACATGTTTTTCCACTGAGGCACATAAACAAGTAACAATAGCCAGTTGTAATGAATAATCTAAACTCACTCCTATCCACTCCACTGGGAGGACCAGGAAAGCACATTCCAAGAACAATTCTGTGTTTTTGAAGAAGTTGAGGAAGTTTTCTTACAAGCACTCACAGTTCCCCTTGCATGACTCCACTCTTGGGCCCTATCCCAACATCTTCCTAGCCGTTTTTACTTTTCAATAGCAGGATATCCATAATGGTTTTGATTCGAGATGTTGTAGATAAATCTAATTGTCACTTGATGCTCAAGCATCCTATAAGTGAGCAAATTATAAACATAATAAATAGTAGAACAGCAAAAGCATAGTGTGTATGCTTTAAGGACAGGGATCCAAACTATGTCTGGTAGTGTTGGTTATATTGTGATAATCAGAAAAATTCAGAGAATAGCTTGAAAAGAGACTCATATGGTTAGTAAGTAGTTTTAGTATCTTGTAGAACATAAGGTCATACTTGCCTTTAATAGGAATACAAATGTTATGATATTCTATGCAAATAGGAAGTGATTTAAATCCCAAGGAGAAATTAAATGCAGTACCTTCTTCAGATGAATGAATGACTCTATTGCAGTCCCAAGGTCCAGGCATAAACATAGTTATTAGTAAAGATGACAGGGGCTAGATCCATCTGATCTATGAGTTAAAGCAAAGGAGGATGAGGGACACGGCATGTATTCAGAGGCACTCACTACAGATCACAGATCAAAGCAGCTAGCATTGCTAGAAAAAGATTCTCAGGTGACAAAGGACTTAGTGTGTTTTGTAGAATATCTTCACCCTTGCTGCAGAGGATCTTAACTTTCCCCCATGTGGGTGAGCTTGACTTCTGTGGATATGGTCAATATTTCCCTCTGCCCTTCAGCTATAGGTTTGCCATCTTTCTGAAGACTCCCACCATTTCCTCACTTTTTGCCACCGTCCCTGATGGCCTGGAGCCAGAGGAGCTGGAAAGGAATCCATAATGTTTCAGTGGATCCATCTGCAATGACAGATGCGAACCCCTTTCCAATTTTCTTCTGGAGAAGTAAAAATAGGGCAGGTTAATGCATCAGCTCGCTTATCTTCTTCTGCGATAAAACTGGAGATGTTAGAGTGCGCACAAGTATGAGTCTTTTGCTAGAAATAATCCTACAACATAAGCAGAATCTGAAGTGATATTTAAGAGTTTATGAGTTAACCATAATAGATGAATCAAAATAGCCAGTTCCGCCTGTTGGGCTGGGGGAAGGAAGTATTAATAGATCACGAATATCTGGACCATGAATCCCTAAACCATTAGATGAGCCATCAATACAATAAGTATCCACTTGTGGAATTGGAGAATAGACAATTTCTGGAATCATAAATTCAGTTCATATGAGAAAGATCTAGCTTGCCATCTGGATAATGCTTTCCTATCCCTCCATAGTAAATAGAATTTGAAATGCAATGAAATTTGAAAAATCCATAAGGTTCTGTAATCCTCTTTTTTTAAAAAGTGATTGTTAGTTAAGGGCAATGTCATGCAGTAAGGACCATGTAATTGTTGACATCAGGTCCTCCTCTCACTTACTAATTGAGCAAGAGTAAGGTAAGCAGTTATGACCCTTATAAATAAATCCATCCCTAAGTTTTATCTTCTTGTGCTATAATAGCTGTAGGAGAAAATTCAGTGGTGAAAATGAGTAAGCTACAGGCAGTGAAGGAGCCACACGGTACACAAATGCCTCTCTTAGTCTGAATAGGTAAATGAATTCCACGTCTCTGCTGTGCCCTAGCTTGCCTAGGTTGTGAAGTTAGCATTTTTAATAGGTGTTCATTAATGCCCAGGTTACCCCAAGCTGAACAGGGGTCTTTCCCCCTTCTTTGTATGTCTTTTTAATATTTTTTGAACTCTATCCCATCTCTCTGGCTCCTGGTCATTGGTCTTTGACAAAGATACTACACCACAGAGCATGGTGCCTTGTCTACGCCAGTCCACGGGCAGGAAGCCTCCTGGGATCCAGTGTTCTGGAGGTCCAGGCACATGTGCTTTCTATCCCTCAGCCTTTCAGATGTTGTGATGATTACTATTCCATGTGAACTTGTCTAGATTTAGGATCACTGTGGAAGCACACCATGGATGTGTTTATAAAGATGCTCTAAAAAGTTTTCCCTCTTTGTGTATGTGTGCCTGTTTTCATTTGTGTGAGGGTACATTTGTACACACAAACACATGCACATGGATGCACAGCCTTGGGTGCCATTTCTCAGAGCCTGTACCAATTTTATTTTTTAGGAGGATTTTTTTCATGGCCCCAGAACTCTCCAAGAAGACCAGGCTGTCTGGTTAGTGAATCCTGGGTATCCACTTGTCTCCACTTCTCAGTGCTAGGATTACAAATACACACCATCAGGTATATTTTACTTTTAATATGGGTTCTGGGGATCCAAGTTGGGTCCTTGTGCTTGCAAGGCAAGCATTCACTGACTGAGTCATTTCCTAAGTCAACTAAAAACAGAAGACTGGCCCTGAATACAAGCAGTACCAGGGATGGCCTGGGTTCCCTGACTGCATAGCAAGGACACAGTGAGCTGAGCACCAGTATTCATTTCTCTCTCCTCCAAGACTGCAGATTCAATGAGGTCAGCTGCCTCAAGCTTCTGCCAACGTACTTTCCCTACTGTGATGGACTTATGGTCTGGGCCATCAAACTGTGAGCCATCGAACTGTGAGCCACTAAACTGTGAGCCATTGAACCAAACTATGAGCCATCGAACTGTGAGCCATCAAATGTAAGCCATCAAAGTGTGAGCCATCAAACTGTGAGCCATCAAACTGTGAGCCATTGAACTGTCAGCCATCAAACTGTCATCCATTGAACTGTGAGCCAAAACAAATCTTTCCTCCTTTAAGTTGTTTTTGTCAGCTGTTTTGTCATGATGATGAAAAAGGTAAGTACTAATACAGGTGCCAACTGTCCTTTGGCAACCTACATGCATGCACACATGTGTGCACACACACAAATAAATAAAACTTAGATTGTACTAAAATGTTTGTGAATGTGTGTGTGTGTGTGTAACATGCCTGGAACCCTGGAGTTGGAGGATCTCTGGGATTTACAGGCCACTAGTCTTGACAAATAGGTGAGCTCCAAGTTCCGTCAGAGACTCTGTATCAAATATAAGGTGGAGGGATAGTGAGATGCTCAGTGGACAAAGGTGCTTGCTGCCAAGCCTGAAGACCTGAGTGTGATCCCCATGGCACACTTGGTAGGAGGTGGAAAGTGATAGAGGAAGACATGTGACACTGACTTCTGACCTCCGTATTCACCTACAACGTGCATGCACACACACACACACACACACACACACACATGCACATACACATACCACATGCACGCACATGCGCACCCACATACATGTACACATGAACACATACATGTGCACATACACACACAGGCACTCACATACACGCACATATATACACCCATATGTGCACACACATGTAGACATACATGTGCACAAGCACGCGTGCACACACATGCGCACCCCCCCCCACACTCACACTCCATACCACACAGAGCTTCAGTTTGCTTGTACAATATCTATTGATATGTTGTGTAAAACATGATATGATGTGGCAGGAGGGGTGCCTTAGCGGGCCCATGCTGAGGCACCCCCACATCCATGAGGTACTAGTAATATGACTGGTCTAGTATAATAAAGTTTATTTTGGGACATGGGAAGTGGGGGTTGAGAAGAGAGTAGAGGCAGAGAAAGAGAGGGGGCAGAGAAGAACAGGGAAAGAGAGGGGAGAGAGAGAAAGAAGAGAAGAGGCTGGCCAGGGACACATGGAGAGACAGAGAGGGAAGGAGAAAGGGAGGGACGGAGGCAAAGAGAAAGAGAGAGAGGGGGAAGGGGGGCCAGAGAGAGAAAAAGGGGTCAGAGAGAGAAAGTGAGAGGCCAAACAGTCTTTTTTATAGCAAGCCGGGCTCCTACCTAGCTACTGCTAGGTAACTGTTGGGTGGAGCCTAGAAGAAATGCTAACACCTATAGTATGAGTTGCCACATTAGATGTTAAAGTACTTGTCCTCTCTTCAGTCCCTGTTTCTGCCAGATGCAGGAACAGCTGTTGCACATAGCGCGGGCGTGGTAGCTACTCAGCTGTGTCCTCACAGTAAGAGAAGCAAGCAGAACTGCTCCAGGTGCTATTCTTACTGGTGTGCTGTGCTACCCAGAGAACCTGGCCTCCAGGTTCTCCCAGCATCCCTCAGTCCCTACCTGTTTCAGGGTATGTTTGGCATACCCTACTCTCTACCCTGAACTTTCCAGCCCAAGAGCTGGGCTTCTCCTCCCCCAGAAGCTCTTCCCTATATAACCTAGACATCTCTCCTCTCTCTTTCTCTGCATGTCTTTCCCTCTGTGTGCACCCCCACACCCCACCCAGAGAACTTTGCAGACAAATGCCCACAAAACCATATGATATCCAAAGAGGGATAAGGGAGACAGCGTGTTCAATAGCCTAGGTCAGGCTGATTATGTGATCTGAGCGCCAGAGCTGTATATCCTTTCTAAATGATCTCCTCTAAGATCGACAGAAATGAAATGTGTGTACTGTGTGTGTGTACTCTGTGTGTGTGTGTGTGTGTGTTGACCAATGGTTAACCTTAGGTATTTCTGTTACCGTCTTGGGGTTTGCTCAACAGGCCAGGCTGGCTGGCCAGCACAATCCAGAGTCCACCAGTTTCTGCCTCCTCATCACTGAGATTACAAATGTGAGCATGCACATCTGGCTTTTTATATGTTCTGGAGAATCGAACTGAAATTGTAGTGGTTAATTAGTAAAACCTCTTTGGCTCCTAGCAAGTCATGCATGTGCACTGCACCCGCCCAAGAGCTCTCTGAATTAGCGAATGAAACACACGCGCACACGCCAGCTAATTTTGATATGCCTTGACTAGCTCAATGACTGGGCACTTCTAAACCTCTCTTGGCTAGCACACACTCCCCTCTGGTATTCCGGGCTTAACACTTAAATCTATATTTTATCTTTGCTGCCCCGTTACCTTCTGGGGAACCCCCACCCCCACCCTGCATAGAGCTGCATTCCTTTTCCATTTACATTGCTGGATGGTTTCTCTCCTGCAGTTCTTAAATCTGTTCCCTCAGCCTCCGACTCATGATGATTCTTCTCTTCTTTCCCTCTTTCTTGGTCTCTTGACCTTACTCCACCCCGTCTCCCTGACCAGCCATTGGCTGTATGGCAATCCCTTATTACCAACCAAAGGCAGCTGGGGGCAGGGACACTCAGGTCTGGAAGTGTAGCTTTTGGGAGCCAGATAAGACAAAACATTAGAACCAATTCTCATCATGAAATTCTCCTGTTTGCATGGCAAGTACTACTGATGAAGCCATCTTCCTGGGCCCCATTTGTTACTTTTATTGAATAAAGTTTACCTATGCATTTAAATCATTAAAACAAAACCATTGAAAACACAAACCCCTTTGGCTGAATGCTTTCATCCTTTGGATTTCTGCATCCTTAGCTGCTTGTGAGTATGTTCTCTGCTGTCTGCTAAGACAAACAGGCTTCCACCTCCTGTGAGCATGTGACTACCCTTCCAGATGAGCTGTCCACAGAGAAAAAGCTAGAAAGTGTGCAAATGACTGCCCACCACAGCTTTCTGACAACCTGATAAAAGAGGTTTCCTAGCAGTGTTACAGACAATGTGAACTACTTCTCTTGGGGATTCACAGCTTCCTTATGCGCCAGCTTCCCAGGCTCCTCTTCCAATCTACTATGGTTTGTTCCCCTTGAACTTATGTGGAATTGTTTGTGTGTGTGTGTGTGTGTGTGTGTGTGTGTGTGTGAGAGAGAGAGAGAGAGAGAGAGAGAGAGAGAGAGACTGTGTGAGCATGTGAGAGTGTATGTGAGTGTGTGTGTGTACACACGTGTGTACGATATGCAAGTGACAAGCCCACATACATGTATGGAAGTCAGAGAAAGATGTTGTTATCCTGTCCTGTGACCTTGAGATTAGGTCTCTCCCTGAACTGGAGCCAGGCTGACAGTTAACAAGCCTCATAGATCTTTCTGCCTCTGCCTGCCCTGGGGTAGCAGGTGTGGGCATGGTCATGCGTAACTTTTTAGATGGGTGCTGGAGATTTGAACTTAGGTCTTCATGCTTGAGCAGCAAACACTTGCTAACCCAGCACCTCTTGCTGGAGTTTGATCCACACTGTGCTAGGGTGGTGAGGCGGGAGGCAACCCAACCGGTTAATTCCTTTCTTGTGGTGTAGCAACATAATACTCTGAGAATATCTCTTCCATTCTAGGATACTGGAACTTTTGCTGGACCTCACAGAGTTAATAAGACACCCTCAAGTCACTTAAGACTTAAGTCTCACGCTGTTTAACCTGCCTTTAAAGTGCAACAATCAACCTTACTTGCCTTGGATTCCTGTGTAATCTGTATAAATTGAGGACATGACCTCAGTTTCCCCCGAGGTTTTCTCTATACACCAGAAATCCCCCTATAGTCCAGGTTGAGCTCGTCTCTGGATATTTGAACTGTCTTTTGGACTTTGGGGAGCTGCAGTTTCCTTTGGGACCTGACATAATTGACTTCTATAGCCAAAAATGCAGAGCTGTAATCTTAAATTATGTCCTCTTCCATGCCCCTGACCCGGCTAATGCATATTATTTGTTGAAAGCAGCAAATGCAGCAGCTGAATGCAGAAGCTGAATGCAGCTTTCTAAAATCTACCATAAAGGCTGAAAGCAACTGTTTATGGATATCGGTTGGTAAACAGTGTTTGTTGTCTGGATCGAATGGGATTCATTGGAGCCACTGACTTAATTCCTTGTAAAACTCGGTTCAAGACTGCTGTAAAGTATCTCATTCCTTCCCCAAGTGATGCTTTCTGTGATGTTCAACAAATACAGAGAGAAACCCTTTGCTAAGGACAGACACACAGTTAGTCACACAGCAGTCACACACATGACAGAAACACAAATACAGTTCTTAAAGCAGACGGGCATTTGTAGGGACAGACACACAGATACATGGACAGATTCACTAGACAGCCTACAGGCAGGCACAGATTCAGACTCAGGTAGCAGACAGGCAGACACAGGAAACACGAAGCAGAGAATTTAAACCTGGGCTCACTCTTGGTTAAATGCCTACAAGGGGAGGTGCATTTGTTTCCTTCCTTAAAGTGACACAGGTGCATTATTGGATCTTGGACCCCATCACTAATGTGCTATGATACACTGTGACCTCCTCCTCCTGCGAGCCGTCACTATAAGGCAAGGGCTCCCCTGTGCTCATTCTCCTACCCATGGCTCTGGTTCCTTTACTTCTTCCCACCGTGAGTTGAAGCAGCAAGAGGCCCTTGCTAGCATGCCTCTGGAGTTTTCAGCCTACTGAAACAGATAAGTCTCTGTTCTTTACAAATTATCCCCTTAGATATTCTGTTACAGTAGCAGAAAATGGTCTAAGACACATTCTGAGTCCTTAAATTTTTTCTTTCAAATGCCAGAGTGGTCTCTCCACCAAAGCAGAAGAATCAAAGAGAAGTAGACCTGAAGACTACATATAGTTAGAGCCTGCAAGTGTAACACTGCTGTTCTCTGCCTGTGGGTCTGTACCCACAGTCAGAGTT
>JADRCH010000105.1:4816402-4882616 GCA_019843965.1 Rhynchomys soricoides | reverse complement strand
GCTGGCTGAAGCTGTGAGTCACAGGCTCCAATCAGTTAGTGCTGAAACCTGCGACCTCTTTGGCATGCTTCCGTTTCCTGTTTTTCATTCATTTCCTCTTGTGTTTTGTAGCAAGAGAAATACCTCCAAGACTTAGCAACAGCTGTGTCCCCAAGGAGCATCGAGAGAGGCTATTAGGGCTCAGTACTTTGCTGGAATTTAAGGGAACTAGATATCTATGTTACCCCCTCCAGGGCTCAGGGAGCCTTGCTGGAGAGGGTTGGGAAGAATGTAAGGGCTGGAGGAAGTTGTGGGCTGTGCCTGCTTGCAAAGTATCACTTGAGCTGGGCTTGCTCACTGTTAACATCCCCTCCAGCAGGGTGGGGAGGGGCATGGGGCTCCCATCCGAGTGTCCAGCCACTCCACACTGCCTGTTGAGTGCAATGCTGCTTTAATTGCACATGGCCTGGGGGAGGGAGGTGTGTGCAGATGTTGTGTGGGTGAGTCCATGTGTGTATACAAGTGCACATGTGCATGTGTGTGCACACGTATGTGGAGGCCAGAAAATAACCTTAGGTATTGTTTTTCAGGAGCCATCCTTAGTTTTTGTCAGTGTAAAGACAGTCTCCTGCCAGCCTGGAGCTCACTCAGTAGCCTAGGCTAGCTGTCCAAGAAGTCCTTGAAGGATCTGCTTATCTCTGTCTCCTTGGTGCTAGGAGTTTTCAGGATCAAACTCGGGTCTTCATGCTTGCCCACTGAGCTATCTCCTTAGCAAGAAAAATAACTTTTATTGAAAACTTTGTCTAGGCCATTTGCAGTCTTACAATGCCACTGCTTTAGCTTAAGACAGCTGCCACATTCAGGTATTATGATCAAAGTGTTACCAATGTGGGTGAGTCCTGTCATGGTTGCCAGACCATACTGGAAATGCCTGAGCCCCCTCTTTGGATTCATAGTGTCATTGGTAAAAGAACTTAGTGGAAACTCAAGAACACTTTCATTAAAGTTTAAAAGAAAAACTTCAGTTTGGGAGGTTGTAATCTCAGCAGGTATCTGAGGAGGAGAGAAGGGAAAAGAGTTGAACCTGCACGGAGGGCAGCCATATGTTGGGTGAGCAGTTGAGGAGAGAGAGGGTGTGGCATAAATGAGAGAGAGAGGGCGTGGCATAAATGAGGAGAGGATGAGGGTTGAGGCTTTGAAGAAACTGTGTGGAAACCCACGGTGTTAGGGAAGCATACTTAGCACAGAGGACAAGGACAGGGTAGACAAGGACAGGGTACGGGTTTGTTTATTTTTTCCTGAGTAATTTAGAAAAGCAAGACCTACAAGGAGACAGGGCTACAGCCCTGTGGGCTACTGGGTTAAGGGTGGGAATCCTGGGAAGGAAAAGTATACTATCTCATTAAAGAAGATAATTCTTCCTACCTCTTTAGCTTGGCTTAAGCTGAGGCTTCCTGAAGATGGTCCCACCTTCCTAAGGGATGGTCCCCTGGCTAGGTGATTGACTAGCCCAACTGGAATCTCCAGGCCAGAGATTTTATCTTCTTGAACAAAAGGAACTGGTTTTCTGTTAATGGCCTTTACTGCTACTGTGTCATCCCCCCCTTCCCCCAAGAGGTAACCCTAAAATCGTTTAGGAGGTGGGCTGAAGCTGAGCAATAAATATAAGCCACTCTTACCATGAGAATGTGGAGACTGAATTCCAGCTCTGTTCATCAGAAGGGTTCAATGTCTACACTGGAGTTCCAGTCCTACCCTTGTGTGTAACCTCCAGGACAGGGGCTCATGTAGGGGAGAAACCTTGTCAGCACTCTTGGCCAAGGATGTCCATGGAACTTCTGCTTTGGTGCTGTCCTGAGCAGTCTGTCCATCTCCTGTTCTCACCAAACGTGGCCTATCTAAGGCCTAGAAGTTTTATCAGCTACTATTTGTGCAAATGCCCATAGAACAAAGGAGACAGCATTTACACTACATTGTGGAGATTGTGTTAATCTGCTGAACCTTATAAAGGCCTTGGGTGTGTCTGGACTGTCCCTACCATGTGCTGAGAACCCATGGATGGAAATCCCTGATGCCTGTAGTAGTGTCCCCATTCCAAGGCTGGGTACCTACTGGCTGAATGGCTGGCATCTCTACAATGCCAGTACAGGTGACAGAATCTGGATACAGACACTTGTCACAAGGAAGTTAGTGGCAAGAGCTGGGGGCTGCTGTCTGGAGATTGACTGGTTTGAGGCAATGGCTAGCATACATTGAATGAATTTTATAAAGAAAGAATAATTTTGTCTCGGAGTCCTAGTGGCTGCTTCTGACAACCACATCTGGTGAGGCCATCTGCTACAGCACAATGAGATAAAAGAGGGAAGGGAAATGGCTTCCTGCAGACAGAATGGAGCACTGAGGTCATCAAACTGCTGGAGTGTTCAACCTTTTGACTTTGAGGCATAATGTTGTCATGTACGAACATGTCGGTCTGCTTTCACAGCAAGCATTCTCCCAATTGAGCTACATCCCACTCTCAGTAATCCAATTACATGAGTCATAACCCATTCCTGTGAGACAGCACAGACCCATTCTCAAAGAAGAGCCTTGGAGACCTCGCCACCCTCATGAGGGCCACTACTTGAAGTCTCTACCATCTTCACAGCACCACATGGCTGTCCAAGCTCCCTGCATGGGAGCCCTTTCAGGGGCAACTTAGACTCAGCCAAGCCATAGTACCAGCACCCTCTCCTTGGTCATGCTTCTCTTAGCAAGTGACCACTGCTTCCTTAAACGTGACTCTAAATCTGTGCCTCTGTCCTACTCTTAGATCAACCCTGCCCCCAAGACTCTGCCCTACAACCCCAGGTGGGCTCTCTGGTTCTGTGCAGGCAGCCTGGAGCCTGGAGGCCACAGGCCTCCGTTTATCTTCAAGCCTCTCTCCTGATGTGCCGCTGTGGCTGTAGAAAGGCTCTAAATGGGACCATTTCGGATTTGGGTGGTACTTGTGTTTGTATGCGTGTGTATTTGTGTGGGACCATTATGGCCCAGGGTTATGGAGGAGGAGTTGAGAATACCTCAGATGAGGATGGCAGGAGTTGGCTCCTTCTCCTCACCCCCCTAACCTGGCACCATAAAGCCAGCTGTCCCACCATCACCCTGAAAATTATCAGGCTTCACTCCTTGTTTGAGCTCATAAGGTTCCCCCACCCCCACTCTACAGCCCCTGAGTATGCAGATGAAGTGTCTACTAACACCCCTGTTCTGGCCTGTGGTTCACAGCCACACAAACCTTGCCCCAAAGACCACCTCCAAAGGGGCATAAATGCCCCCACCCCACTAAACAACCATTTCTCGGAAGCCGTTCCTGGGTGTGTTCTTTCCTACCCACTCACTGATGGCCAGGATCCTACACCAGGTACACTCACCTGCACCTGACTAGGCTTTCCTCCCTCCAGTCCAACCCAGGGCACAACTGGCCTGGCTACCCCAGGGTAGAGAAGGACATAGGGTGGCATATGTGTAGTGTACTTGGTGTGTGTGTGTGTGTGTGTGTGTGTTGTGTTTGGATACATGTGTGTATGCATGTGTTCATGTGTGTGGGGAGGTGAGGGGATGCTGTCAGATATCTTCCTCAACTGCTCTCCACCTTATCTTTTGATGCAGGGTCTCTTGATGAACTTGAAGCTCACTGATCCAGCTAGACTGGCTCACCGTCAAGTCCCAGGGACCCTCCTGTCTCTATCTCCCAGCTCTGAGATTACAAGCACACATCACCTTGCCTCTCTCTTTACATGGTTCTCATGCTTGAGTGGCAAGCACTTCACTGACAGCCATCTCTTGCCCATGAAGGCACTTTTGGTTTCTTTTGCACTAAATGTCCCCCCACCCCAGGGTGAGGGCCCCGGCAATTTAGAAGAAAAACCATTTTTGATATTTTGTTTATTCTTTAATATTGACTGTTCAGCAGAAATATTGAGGATGCCATTTCTTTTTTTTTCTTTCCATAATTTATTTTTTATTCACATTACATCTCAGCCCCTCCCCTCCTCCCAGTCTGAAGATAACATTTCTTAACTATAACATTTTTCATTTGTTCTTTGAGATTTTAATAGGTGTGCACAGCATATTTTAATCACACTCACCACTTCTAAATTCTCTGCAACTCCCTAATATCTGCCCATATTCAAGTCTTTTTAAAAAACTCAATGGTATTTTTTAGAGCTAGATAGAAATCAGAGATTCATGCTACAGTGCTATTGTGACATTTAGAAAGCAGTGTGTTTCCATGCAGCCTGCACTCGTTGTTCCTGAAGTCAGAGCGGTGTCTGGAAACTGGACAGTGCTTTCATCAATCATGTTCTTGTTTCTGTGATCAGTTTTGAAGATGCTTTAACATCTTGACAGTCAAGTTCCCCAGCCATCCTGCAGGTGGGAAGAAAAGCAACATGAAATGCTCGGGAGGTGGGTCAGTCAGCAACGGGCTTGCCGTGCAGGCATGAGTTTGATCCCCAGAACTTACATGAAAACACAGGTGTGATGGAATCTGCTGCCAATCCCAGTGCCAGGGAGGAGGGATAGGGGAGGTGGAGGACCCCTGGGGCTCACTGACCAGCAAGTCTATCAAAGTCGGGAAGCCCCAGTCCCAGTGAGAGACCCTGTATCAAAAATGAGGCAGATGGCATTGAGGAGGAAGGACACCAGAGGTTGTTCTCTGACTTCTTCATGAACGCACATACACATGTACGCGCATGTACACACACACACACACACACACACACACACACTGTATTTTACAGTGTAGTGGAATATAGAGCAGATTTATTGTTATTTCTTTAGGTTTTCTGAACACATTTTGCTAAAATCTGGAATTCTGAATGTTGTAATTAGTTCAGGATCTAGACTGCTATAACAACAATGCAACAAAACACCATGGGTATTTATGTCTTTGGATCAGAAGGTTAGAAACCTAAGACAAGCTGTCAGCAGCAATACTGTCCTTGGCCTTTAAAGGGGCTATGTTCTTACTGCATAACCACAAGCCCAGAGAGTCTGCCAGTACTCATTGATCCCATGGTGAGGTTCTTGCCTTTAACACTGCCTGGAGTAGTGGCATGTATACCGTGGCTGTGACCAACAACTCTCTAATGGGACTTAAGACTTACTCAGAGGAGGGAAACCATGCTTAGTACTGGAAACATACTATGCAGGGCTAGTGAAGTCATGATCTTGGAGGAGAGCCTACAGCCATCACTTTACCAAAGCAGCGTAATTCCTAACTACATCATAAGACAAGCGTAGTTCTCACTCCCATCAAGGAAACTTCTCTTTGCAATAGACAGAAACCATCACAGAAAACTACAGCTAAGCAAGATGCAGAATTTGGGAGCCCCAGTCCCAATGGATACATTTACAACCCCTCCTACACCTAAGGCTCAGGGAACATTGAGGAAGAGGAAGTGGAAAGATAGTAAGAGCGGAAGGATCGGGAAATTTGCTATGCGACTCTGTCTCCTAGTGATATCAGAAGCTACACCCGTAAAGTCTCACCAACATGGCTGCCTAAACATGAGCTGAACAAGGACAACAATGAATGGACCAAAGTGAACGGTGCCCATAAACTCTCAATCCTCCACAAAAATCTACAGGCAACTAAGGAACGCTGAGAGTGGGAGAAACCATCTTCCCCAGGGAAGAGCACAAACACTTGGTGATCCACTACCAAGAGGTCAACCCTGAGAACATACATAATTTGACAGAGCACGTTATGTTTACAAATATATATGTATATACATATACACATATAATAGCATTTTTTTTAAAAAAGAAGGTCATGAATTTAAAAGAGAGCAAGGAGGAGTCTATGGAAAGGTTTAGACAGAGGAAAGGGAAGAGAAAATTGACTAATTATATTATAATCTCAAAAACAGAAGAACAAAAATAAAAAAAGGCTTAGAGAGACACAGACAGAGACAGACAGAGATTCAGAGACAGATAGAGACAGATGGAGAGACAGACAGAGACAAATAGAGACAGAGACAGACAGACAGAGACAGAGAGACAGGCAGAGACAGACAATGACAGAGAGACTGAGAGAGACCGAGAGAGACAGAGACAGAGACTGAGAGAGACAGAAACAGAGACACTGAGAGAGACAGAGACAGAGAGACAGAGACAGAGAGACAGAGAAAGAGACAGACAGAGACAGAGACACTGAGAGAGACAGAGACAGAGAGACTGAGAGAGAGACAGAGACAGAGAGACTGAGAAAGAGAGAGACAGAGAGACTGAGAAAGAGAGAGAGACAGAGAGATAGACAGAGACAGAGACGGAGAAACAGACAGAGAGAGAGAGAGCACCGGACCTGGGCATTTTCCTCAGCCCCGTCCCCAAGCACCATACTGGGGTTTTGGGTTCAAAATGCAGTTCAAAGAAAAGGTGTTCTTTTTATGTGTATGCCTCATTATGCATGTGTGCATGTGGAGGTCAGAGGTTGACCATGGCTGTCATTTATTCTGGGGATTGAACTCAGATCTCCATGCTTGTATGGAAGTGCTTTACTGACTTCTCTCACCAGACCTTAACAAATGAAGTTTAAGGGAGCACACACACTGAATAGCCCATCACATAGGGCCAGGAGTTAAGCCTTAAATGTTAATTACAGACATGCTTGCAAATGGCATGATGAAACTTGTTAATTCATACAATTATTACAGAAAAGTGACACATAGTAAAGTGCCTAGTTTTACAAGTATATATTATGTTGTAAAGACTATAGTGACTTGGAGGCAGTAAAACACCAATATAGTGGTTTGAAGAGGGATGGCCCCCCCATAGACTCATGTGTTTGAATGCTTCACCCATAGGGAGTGGCACTATGAGGAGGTGTGGCCTTGTTGGAGGAAGAGTGTCACTGTGGGGGTGTGCTTTGAGGTCTCCTATGTTCAAGCTACACCCAGTGTGACACACAGTCTCCTTCTGCTACCTGCAGATGAAGATGTAGAACTGTCAGCTCCAGCACCATGTCTGCCTGGGCACTGCCATGCTTCCTGCCATGGTGATCATGGGCTAAATCTCTGAACCTGTCAGCCATCCCCAATTAAATGGTTTCCTTTATGAGAGTTGCCATGGTCATGGTGTCTCTTCACAGCAATAAAGCTCTAACTAAGACAATCAGTAATCTCAAAATAATAGACTGTAAAAATACTTTTGACAATTCAAGAATGTAAGAACAGGTGCTAGAGAGGTGGGCCCAATGGTTAGGAATGCTTGTGTTACAATCATGAGTACCTGAGTTTGGATCCCAGTGTCCACATAACAAGTTGAGCACCCCTGAAAATGCCTGTAACCCCTGCTGAGAAGAACTGAGAAAGGAGGATTGTGGTTGTCTCCTGGATCCCAGCCTACATAAGATGTTCAAGCTCAGGAAGAAAGCCCTGCCTTGAAGAGTGGAGAGTGATGGAAGAAGACACATGATGCCCTCTTCTCAACTCCGTGAACATACACAGGCATGCATACCCACCGACATGCAACACACACACACACACACAAGTTCAACAACAACATCAAAGCTGACCATAAAATGTTATTTATTGAGGCTATAGAGATTGCTCAGTTTTAACTCTTAATTTAGGTTGAGAGAGTATATTCCTCTTGTAGAGAACTTGGGCTCGAATCCCAGCAATGATGTTGGGTGGCTTGAAGCCAAAACAGCAACTTCTGGAGATCTGATGCCTCTGAACTCCACGGGCATGTCTACTCAAGTACACATACATGTACATGTACACATACACGCACACACACACATGCACACATACATACACGCATGCATGCACACAATTAAAAAAAAACAAAAGGCCATTTCTTGCTGATGCTATTATTGTATAAAAATGTACATATGTGCACTGGCTTGCCTGGAGCCAGCTGTCAGAGTACATTGCTATCATTGGTCTTTTGAGCATTCGCTATTTGAGTTCAGTGAAAGGAGCTGCAATGGAAATGTAGCCATTCTCTAGAGTGCTTGATTCTATTCATCAAAAAGAAATGTCTTCCTTACCATGAGAGACTTCTAACCTAGAATTTCAAGATAGTGATTCCCATTAGGAACCTTATAGCCAGTGGCAGAGCACTCATGGATTGGGAATACCTAAGTCTTATGTCAGAGTTCAGAAATAAGTTAATGGGATCATTAAGGTACTGTTCTTGGTGTTGCTAAGCTTTCCTGCCCAATGTTAAGGTCTTCAGATAAATAAGAACATGGGACATTTCACATTTGGGGTCCACATTTCATGCTTGGGGTTTCATGTTTTACACCAGACACAGTTGATAGAAATGAAGGCGACTTGTCCCTACATCCAGGGCAGATATAATCTGGCAGAGAGACAACACATAATTAGAACATTAAATAGAGCTGTGCCTCTTGGGAGTGGTGGGTGTCAGTTCCCAGAATAGACTCAATCCATCTTTCTAGAGAGGTAATTTTATTCCATAGCAAATAATCTTAAAACATGTTGGATTATATTGAAACATTTGTAATAATTATTTCATCATTGAAGAAAAAAACTGACAAACGCAACTTTATGGAAGGATGCGTTTATTCTAGCTCACAGTTGGAAAGGGCAGCCCATCATGATGGAGATGGCATGACCATGGGGACACAAAGCAGCTTGGGTTTCCTATGCAGGGAGCAGAATGTGATGGGTGCTGGTGCTCATGTCCCCATCTCTTTGTTCGACCCAGGGCTCCAATCCATGGGATGGTGCCACCCACATTTAGCAAATTTCACCACTTCAACTAGCCTAAGCTAGAAACTCTCCCACTGATATGTCTAGAGATGTGTTTCCATGGTGACTCCAAATGCCATCAAGTTGACAGTCAAGACTATCGATTACACTTGGATCCATTTTAAGTAAAACACCAAATGTAAAAGAGACGTGGGTGGAAATGGCAGAGTGAGGACTCTGAGAATTATCTCTATAAAAGCTGTTAGAAAAGTTTCTGTGCCAGCTTCTGAGATAGGAAAGCAACCAATAGTCCTAACCAGCTGTGACATCTATGAGCCCCAGCAGTGACCAATATAGCAAGATATGCACAAAGGTGCAATAGTGACACTCATAACCTGGTATTAACTTAAGATCTGCTCAACAGAGAAATCCTGCCTGAAACTAGAAACCTAGTCAGATACCAAGGGCTAGTGAGGCCATGGGTCTTAGAGGAGAGCCAACTCCACCACCTTACTGGACCAGCACAACTCCTAAGTGCATTATAAATGCTATCTTTATATCTACAGATAAATATGGCCCTCGTTCCTCATCATAGAACTTCTCTTTGTAGCAGATGGTGACTATTATAGAAAACCACAACTGGTCACAATGCAGAGAACAGCTGACGCTGGGGAGCCCAGGCCCTACAAATACACAATATAACACAATGCCTGTACTCAAGGAACATCAAGGAAGAGGGGAGCAAAAGGCCATAAGAGCCGGAGGACCTGGAAATCTGTTGTGAGACTGTGTTTTCTAGAAATGACAGTAGTGAGAGTTTTGGTTTCTTTAAAAACCCAGATATGCTTTGTAACTATGCTATGCTTTAATTTTAATCCCAGGTGTGGGATATGGGGCTGCTCCAGGATGTCCACAGCAGCAGACTATTTGCCTTGTGCTTTAGCAGAGGTGTGATTTGTGCCAGCTGCAGATATTTTAATTCTGAGGACTCTGGAGAGGGTACAAATGCCAGAGCCCTGAGAAAGGAAGGGGTATAAGAAGGAGGGAGGGAGGGGGAGGGGGAAGAGGGGGAGGGGAGAGGGAGGAGGTGTGGCTATTCCTCTTACTGATTTCTGCTCCTGCTGCTGCTAGTGGTCAAGATAAAAGAGACAAGAAGTTGGAGATATCCTGACTGAAGATTGGACTTTCCCCAAGTCCCTTATTCAGCAGGAAGTAGTTTAAAGACACCTATGACCCTTTCCACTCTAACCTTCTGTGGTGGTTTGAATATGCTAGGCCCATGGGAAATGGCACTATTAGGAGGTGTGAGCTTGTTGGAGGAAGTGTGTCACCTTGAGGGTGGGTTTTGAGGTCCTATGCTCAGGCTCTGCCCAGTGTGGAAGAGGGAGTCTCTTCCTGGCTGTCTTCAGATCAAGATACAGCGCTCTCCTTCTAGTACTCTGCCTACCTGGCTGCTGCCATGCTTCCTGCCATGATGATAATAGACTGAACTTCTGAAACTGTAAACTAGCCTCAATTAAATATTGTCCTTTGTGAGAACATGACCAAGGATGGGGTAGGGGTGAGAGGCAACAGAGTCACTTGAAGAATCCTGGGAAATCAAACTCTGGAGACCAGCATCAGGGTGCAAATCTGAGTTTATTGTGCAGCACATAAGCTTCTATACAGTGTTTGAGCCAATTCCAAGCTCCTAAATCTTCGGCCAATCGTATCTTGCCACACCATCACTGTGCCCCAATCAAAGCCCTGACTGATGAGGTTACTCAGATGAGGCACCATCAGCCATTAGGACAGGGGAAACAGCCACCACCCTGGCCTAGGTTCCTTTTGCTGTCTCATTGGTGTTCCGGGAACCGTCTTAGATCTTACGATGTGTATGGTAGATCAGGACTCTTCAAGGAGTCACAGGAGCCTGTGGCGGCTCATTCTCTATCCTACATTTTCCTTCACAAGGTTGACCTCCATATCCCCCACAGTCCTTTATAAAAATTGCCTTGGTCATGGTTTCTCTTCACAGCAATAAAACCCTAACTAAGACACCTTCGTTCTCTCCTGCCTGGTGTTGGGGTATTGGATGGAATAATGGTTGGAAGGGAGGTAGTGGTATAATAAGAACCCAATAAAGTAGCCCCCCAAAATTACACCTACAAATGACTGGAAAGGTACATTCATAACACCCCAACAATATGGCTGCCTACGTTAGACCTGAACAATAACAACACCAGTAGACATGTTGACACAGAAGGGGGTGTTAATCTCATGGGGTCTTAGCCCTAGACAGAGAACTATGGGCAACAACAAATTACTGTGGACACACACAGAGAAAATCTATCTCTCCCAGGAATTAACCTAGTTTATCCAATACAAAGCAGTCAGCCACAAAATCATATATACACACGTGAGTCATACCAAAAAGAAACAGCAGGCTTTATTTATATATTTCTGACTATAACTATAATAAACAAATGGAAGGAAAGTGATTCTTCCTTTCCTTCCTCTCATCCAAATCCAATGCCCTAGTCCCATCCCCAGCTCTGTAACGGACTACCTGCTGTGCCCTCCCCTTCCCCCCTCCCCCAGTTTCAGCAGATCATGTAGATCTTCTCCTGCAGGCTCCCTCACCCTCAACCCCCCTCCCTTTGTCTCAGTGCCAACTCCTACAGGCATGCCTGGAACCCACCAGCTATGTTGGGGCCAGAAAACTAAGTAGGTAATCTTCAGATCCCCATTCTACCTCCTCTTCCCCAAGTTTCATCCCCAGCTGTGGAGCAGACCACCTGCTGTGGCCTCCACTTCCTCCCTGCCCCTATTCCCAGGGTACTGAGTAGGTCTGATGGCACTAGGCTGCTTTCCTACCTTGTGAGGACTCCTCAGCTCCCCACCCCGTCGTTTTAAGCTATCTCCATCTCTAAGTGTCAGCCCAAGATGAAGGAACACATTCTAACTAGGACCCCCAGTGACCACACCAAGCAGGATCTCAGAAGCATTTGATACCAGACAATACACTTGCCTCAGAAACAAAGAGGGCAACAGAAACCAAGGAGCAGAGTATTCACCCAACAAAGGCAAGGTATTTGCAGCTAGAATGAAAATACTCCCAAACCCAGATGCCTGGACACTGGTGTAAGAACACAATCAAAACAGCCAGACCCTGAGCAATGTAATATAGCTGAAGCGCAGACAAGGACTTCAAAATGGCCTTTATGAATACATTATAGGTCCTTATACAGGAAATGAATAAATCCTGTAGAGAAATTTATGAAAACAAAAACAGTGGAATGAGGGTGAAACAAAAAGAACAGCTCAAGATTTATAAGTGCAAAAAGAAAAAAGAATCAATAAAGGAAAGCCAACTAGGGAAAACTGAAGATGAAAAATTTAGAAACTCAAACAGGAACCTCAGAGGTACGCCTCATAGCAGAATACAAGAGATGGGAGATAGAGTCACAGGCACTGAAGACAAGATAGAAGAAATGGATATCTCAGTAAAGAAAAATGTTAAATCTAAAAACAAACAAACAAAAAATCCAAGCACAAACCATCCAGGAAATCTGGGGCACTATGAAAAGACAAAATCTACAAATAATAGGAATAGAGGAATGAAAAGAAATCATGACAAAGGCATAGGAAATATTTTCAACAAGATCATAGAAGAAAAATCTCTAAACTTAAAGAAGGTGCCTATCAAGGTACAAGAAGCATAAAGAACACCAAATAGACTGGAGCAGAAAACAAAGTCCCCTTGACTCATAATAATCAAAACTCTAAATGTTACACCTGAAGAGCCCAACCACACTCATGAAAACACAAGGAGTTATCTAAGGCCAGCAAATCAAAATGGGTGGGGGGACCTACACCACCACAACAAAATAATGTGAATGAACAAACAATGCTCATTGACAACTCTCAACAACTATGGTCTTAGTTCCTCAATAAAAAGACACAGGCTAACAGAATGGATTAAAAAACAAGATCCACCCTTCTGCTACATCCAAGAAGCAAACCTCAACATCAAGGATAGACATCATGTCAGAATAAAAGTATAGGGAATGATATTTCTAGCAAACAGACCTAAAAAGCAACTTGGTATAGCCATTTTAATATCTGATGAAAGAGTCTTTAAACTGAAACTAGTTTTAAACTACTGTTGATTAGGACATATAGGGAAAGCCACTACATAGTTATCAAAGAAAAATATCTACCAAGAGGATATTGTAATCCAAAACATTTAAGCATCAAATACAAGGACATGCAAGTTCATAAAAAGAAACACTACTATAGCTAAAATTGCATATTGACCCTCATGCGATGATGGTGTTCCCAAGTCTCCCCAATAGACAGGTCATCCTGACAAAAATTAAATGGAGAAATGCTGGAACTAACTGGCATTATAAACCAAATGAACATAATACTTACAAAACATTAGACACAAACACAAAAGAATATAATTTCTCCTTAGTAGCTCATGGAACTTTCTCAAAAACTGATCAGATACTTGGATACAAGGCAGGTCTCAGCAGATACAAGAAGATTGAGATAACACCCTGAATCCTATCTGAGCACCATGGATTAAAGCTGGATATTGATAACAACAGAAACAACAGAAAGCTTATAGATTCACAAAAAATGAATAACTACTTAATGAAAAATGGGTCAAGGCAGAAATTAGGAAGGAAATTAAAAACTTTTTAGAGTTGGATGAAAATAAAAACACAACATACCCAAACCTATAGGACACAGTGAAGACAGTTCTAAGAGGCAACTTAATAGCACTAGGTGTCTATGTAAAAAAATACAGGAGTGATCCCACATTAATAACTTAACAAAAATCCTGAAAAGTCTAGAATGGAAAGAAGAAATAATTCCCCACAGGAGTAGCTGGCCAGAAAGAATCAAATTCAGGGCTGAAATCAACAAAACAGAAACAAACAAACAAAGCTAATACAAAGAATTGGTTCTTTGATAAAATCAATAAGATGGACAAACTCTTAGTCAAATTAACTCAAAGGCAGAGAAAGAAAACACAAATTAAAATTAGAGATATGACTGATGTCAAGCAGATCCAGAGAATCATAGGGATATACTTAAAAAACGTGCACTCCTCCAAGTTGGAAAGTCTAAAAGAAATGGATAACTTTCTCAATATATACCACTACCAGAGTTAAATCAAGATCAGATAAGCAATTTAAACAGATCTATAATCTCTACTGAAATAGAAGCAGTAATTAAAGGTCTATCAACCAAAAAGTCTAGTGCTAGGTGGTTTTAGACCATAATTCTCCCAGACTTTCAAAACAGAGTTAGCTTCCAGTACTCCTGAAATTATTCCACCAGATAGAAACTGAAGGAACACTGCTCAAATTCTTTACAATGTCACAGTTATCTTATACCTAAACCACACAAAGATCCAATACAGAAAGAGAATTTACAGACCAATTTTCCTCATGAACACAGATTCAAAAATTCTCAACAATATACTTGCAAACTGAATCTAAGAACAAATAAAAAAAGATCATGATCAAGTACACTTCATCCTAGAGATGCAGGGATGGTTCAACATATGTAAACTGATACCTGCAATCTACTATATGAACAGGATGAAAGACAAAAACTACATATCATCTCACTAGATGCAGAAAAGACCTTGACAAAACTCAACGCCATATCATGATTAAAGTCCTGGACAGATTAGAGATGCAAGGGACATACCTAAACACACTAAAGAAAATTTAAACCAATCTCATAATCAACATCAACTTAAATGAAGAGATACTCAAAGCAATTCCACTAAAGTCAGGAATAAGACAAGGTTGTCCACTCTCTCCATACATATTCAATATAGTACTTGAAGTCTTAGCTACTACAATAAGGTAACTGAAGGAGATCAAGGGATAGAAATAGGAAAGAAAAGAGTCAAAGTATCCTTATTTGCAGGTGATAGGATATTATGCATAAGTGACCCTACAATCTCCACCAAGAAACTCCTACAGCTGATAAACACTGTCAGAAAAGCATCAGGATACAAAATCAGCACACAAAAATTGGTAGCCTTCCTACATACAAATAGGTATCCTGGAACAAGTCTACTGAGAAAACACATTTCACAATAGCCTCAAAAAATAAAAACCCAGAATAGCTAAAACAGTCTTGAATGATAAAAGAACTGTAGGAGGTATCACTGTGCCTGGTCTCAAATTGTACTACAGAGCTATAGTAATAAAAACTGTATGGAATTGACACAAAACAGACATGTTGATCATGCAATAGAATTGAATATCCAGACATAAAGTCCCCACACCCATGGACACCCGAATTTTGATAAAGAAGCAAAAAATCAAATCAAAACAAAACAAAACCAAAAACAAACCCACACGCAAGAAGATAGTATCTTCAACAGATGGTGCTGGTCAAACTGGGTACTCCATGTAAAAGAATGCAAATAGATCCATACTTATCATCCTGCACAAAACCCAAGTCCAAATAAATAAAAGACATCGATCTGTAATTATGATTACATAATTATGATTATTAATCATAATTATGATTAACATAAAACGAGATACACTGAACCTGCTAGAAGAAAAAATGGGAAACAATCTTGAATGTATTGGTCCAGGAAGGATTTTTCTGAACAGAACACCTGTAGCATAGGCAGTAAGATCAACAATTAGTACATGGGGCCTCTAACTTGAGACCCATCTCATGGGCAAGCACCAATCTTTGGCACTATTGATGATATTTTGTTATGCTTGCAGACAGGAGTCTAGCATGGCTGTCCTCTGAGAGGCTCCACCCAGCAGCTGACTCAGACAGATGCAGATGCTGACAGCCAAACAGTAGAGAGAGCTTGGGGACTCTTATGGGAGAAGGGAGAAAGGATTGCTGCCTCTAAGAGGATGGGAACTCCACAGGAAAACCAACAGAGTCAACTAACCTGGACTTGGGTCTCTTGGAGACTGAACCACCAACCAAAGAACATACATGGACTAGACCTAGGCCTCTCCACATATGCAACAGATGTGCAGCTTGGTCTTCATGTGGGCCATGGACAACTGGAGTAGGGGGTACCCTGAAAGCTATTGCCTGTTTGTGGGATATGTTCTTCTAGCAGGACTGCCTTGTCTGGCCTCCGTGGGAGAAGATACCCCTAGCCTCACATAGACTTGATGTGCCAGGGTGAGGGGATCTAGCTATTCCACTTTGGGCATACACCCAAAGGATGTTTCATCCTACCACAGAGACACTTGCTCAACCATGTTCATTGCTGTTCTATTTATAATTCATGATTGAAAACAATTTTGAGGTCTTTCAATGGATGAATGTGTAAAGACATTGTAGTAGATTTACACAGTGGAATATTATTACTCAGCCAATAACAAATGAAATCATGAAATTCACAGGGATTTGTGGATGGAATAGAACCAGAAAAAAAAATCATTCCACGTAAGGGAAAGTCAGATCCAGAAAGACAAATATAGTAGGAATTTACTTATATATGGATGTTAGCTGCTAAGTCATTGACAAGCAAGCTACAGTCTGTAGAGCAATAGAGGTTAGGTAGAGAGTAAAGGATTATGAGAAAGGGATGGATTTTCCTAGGAAGGAGATCCAGAATATACAGCAATGGATGGGTATGGCAGGAACCAGAATGGGAGAACCAACCAGGTAAGGGCAGGAAGAAGGGGTGAGCAATGGAATACAGATGAACAGCTAAAATGAAGTGCCATTTCAGGGGGTTATATGAAAACTGAATATAGTAGAATATATATATATATATATATATATATATATATTTTTTTTTTTTTCCAATTTAAATGAAATTGTTAAATAATCCAGGAGACAGAGAACAAGCTGAACATCTCTCTTTGCCCAATGAAGCTTCAGTACTGGGAATATGTTATGTCATCAAGTTCTTGGCCAAAGGGGTCCCACAGAAACCCCCAAACTAGCCAAGCCATTGCCTAGGCTATTGGTTCTCCACAAATGGACAGAAAGATCTCATTGCTGTAGACAACACCTACCCAACTCATTGCACACTGAGAAGTCAAACTGGTGCCTGCCTAGAGCCTTCCTCCATACTGACTAGTGTTTAGGTACTTGGAGATACTCTGTAGGCTACAATAGGAGAAAGGTAAGCACTAACCTATCTACAAATCCTTAGATCTACAATGCTGACCTGCCTGCAGTAGTGCAATACTGGCACAAAGCTTTGGGAATAACCAACCATTATCTGATTTGAGGTAAGGTCCACTCCATGAGATGAAACTCATCCCTGACACTGCTTGGTTGGCCAAGAACCTGAGAAAATGTAATCCAGGAACGAAGGTAAAACCAAATAATACTGTTTTGCTAAAGAAACATAGCAATAAAATGATTCCCGACAACATTCTGCTGTACTCACAGATCTATGCCGTGCTCAGCCATCAGCAGAAAAGCTCCCTTCTGCAGTAAATGCGAACAAATACAGAGACATGTAGCTAGACATTATGTAGAGAGTGAGAGACCTTAGAGCACTAAGTAGGATGTCTACATCAAATCCCTCCCACCAGGTCCCAGGGAACAGCAAAAGAGTAAGCAAGAAAGAGTGTAAGGGACAGGGGACATGGAGCACAGCAAGGATTCAAGGCCTTTTAGACACAACCGGGCTGGTGCCCATATGAATTCACAGAGACCAGGGCCTGCACAGGTCCACATAGGAAGGGGTCCTAGAGCTGACAGAAGTGGACTCATGTCCCCATCCCTAACCCAGAAGCAATCACTAATTGATAGCCACTTGCAATGAAAATTTAGTTTTCTTCAAGGGAGTCGTACTGGGGAAACAAATCACTCTTTGTAGTAGACGACTAACAGAAAACAAACTCAACAGCATCATTGGAGGCATTTTGTGCCATAATTTCTTTTAACCTTGTAAGTTCTTTGCATGTGTGTGCAAGCATGCATCTCTGTGTGTAATGCATTTCGTGTGCTTTTTCTTTGGCTCTCTCTCTTATCGGGTTGTTTTGTCATATTCCGACTTGTTTGTTTGTTTACTTATTTTATGTTATTATTGTACCTTAAATGCCTGTTTGTTTTCTAACAAGAGACAGAGAGGATTTTGATCTAGATGGGAGGGGAGGTAGAGAAGAAGTGGGAAGAGTGGGGGAAGGGAACTATAATCAGAATATAGAGTATGAAAAAATCTATTTTCAATAAAAGGGAAAAAAGAAACGGAGGCCCTGAGTTTGAGGGAGAGTGAGGGGAAATAGGAGGAGGAGACACGGGAAAGGTTGGGAAAATGAAAGTGAGGAGGAAGCAATGTGTGTATATTTTAATTAAAACATTTAAAAAGCCATTAGAAAATGGGTTTAAAATGGTCAGAATCTTTTTTCCCTTTAAAATCTTGGAAATGAAGCAAATTCTACAAGCTTGGGAAGTATATATTCATGAAGAGTGGCTGGCTTTTGCCTAGCATTGGAAGCTTTGATTATATCTTCCCAAGTGACCTTAAAAAGTCACAGCCCACATCCACAGTAAAATTATCATCTTAGCAACTGCCTAAGGAAATGGACATGCTCATAGGGCCTTCAAAGTCCCAGTACCAAATGTCTACCATTACATGCCTGTCGAGCAGTCCACAGAAAGCTCACTTGTAAGGATGTCTACCCATGACCTCTTTCTGGCTTGCACAGAGCGAAAGGCATTTTTGTTACAGGACACATGTTGAAAACAGTTGCAGGCAACTGCATAACTGAAACTTCCTAGATGTCTGGCTCAGTGACTAACACACAGCAGTCTACCCAATATCTTTGAGAGGAAAATCTGGGGAAATGAGATACCCATGTGCCGTTGAATATCTCGGAAATAACCCCAGTAACTGAGGAGACTTCAGGTAATAATAATAATAATAATAATAATAATAATAATAATAATAACAACAACAATAATAATAATAAATGGACTGCATAATCAGCTTTATAAAGTATGCAAAACAAAACAGCAAACCCAAAACACCCTAAGGAAACAGAGAATCTGGTTTTCAGAGTAGTCAACAATACACATATGAATCATTTTTAACAAAATGATATGAACACTGAAAGAGACAAAGGATGGCCCATTGACAGGAAAATAAAAATAACTAGTAGACGCTGTTTTCAAGAAAGCACAGATGTTGGACTTACTACACAGAGGCTTTAAAGTAGCTGTTTAGATCCAGTTTGGTGCTCAGGAGGCTGACGCAGAAGATCTTCTGAACTCAGGAACTTTGGGTTAGTTGGGCAACAAAGTGAGGCCATGTCTCTTAAAATTCAAATATATTTAGTTGACAAAACCAGACAAACCAAGAAGTTAGGCCATAGTAACTGAAAGAGTAACATTACAACAAATAGAAAACATCAAGAAGAGCACAAAAGTGATTTATCTGTGTCCATATAGAAAATCTGAGGTGGGCTTGGTGACACACTTGAAATCCCAGCATTGGGAAGCTCAGGCTGGAGGAATGCCAGTTCTGGGCCAGCCTGGGCTATGTAGTGAGATCCTGTCTCTCACTCCTCCATGAAAAAATAGTCTGGAATTAAAAATATAGCAACTAATATAAAAACCTTATCAGTGCAACTTGACAGCAGATGTGAGTAGGCAGAAGACAAAGAAATCCATGCCTTCAAATGGAGGGCCAGTGAGACAAACACATTTCAAAAAGAGACTGAAATTAAGAAGGGCTGAGCCCCAGGCCAGAGTCCAATGGGCACTATCAAACATGCCAAACTATGTGCATTGTGAGTTTCAGGTGGGGGTGTTGATGAAATAATAGATGAAGGCTCACAGTTATTGATGAATGTTGGCTTATACTTCCAAGTACTCTATACACTTCAAGGAGGATCAATTCAGAGTAATCCACAACAATCACATCATAACCAAATGTCAAAAGGTAAAGACAACAAGCCTCAAGCTCTAGAGGAATCAGAGAGGACCATACAATGAGACCTCTGGCTTCTGTAGGACCAGAACCAGATAGCATCATGCACCTAGACCTCCAGCCTCTGCAGGATCTGAGATGTACTGGCTAGTTTCATGTCAACTTGACAAACACCAGAGCCATTGGGGAAGAAGGAATTTATTTGAGAAAATGCCCTCATCAGATTGGCCTGTGGACAAACCTGTGGGACATTCTCCTATTTGATCATTGGTATAGCAGGAACCGGCTCATTGTGGATGGAACCACTCCACCACTGGTGCTCCTGGGTTCTTCTGTTGGAAAGCAGACTGAGCAAGCCATGAGGAGCAAGCCAGTAAGCAGCACTCCTCCATGGCCTCTGTATTAACTCCTGCCTCCAGATTCCTTGTCCTGCTTGAGTTCCTACCATGACCTCCCTCAGTGATAGACTTATCTGGAAGTATAAGCTGAAATCAATACTTTCCTCCCAAGTCATTTTGTTTCTGGTGTTTCATCACAGCAATAGAAACTTGACTAAGACAGAAATTGGTATCAGACAATGGACTATTGCAATGTCAGATTTGACTATGTTTGGGGAAGGATTGTGGGAGACCTTTTGACCTTTGGGCTAGAAAAACCTTTAAATGTTCACAGCTTACTGAGCCATTGTGGAAACTTAGAAGATAATTCTGAGTGTGGTGCAGATGACAGAAGCCTGGTTTGTGAAGTTTCAGAGGGAAGTTTGACAGTCCCTCAAAGACTCAATCATTTTGAATTAAGGATCACCAAAATAAAACCTTTATTTTGTGGGAACAAATGAAACTGGTCAACCTGGGTTGAAAAATCAGCTGTGATTAAGAAGAGACCAGCATCACTGAGATGAAATTTTCTGGGAAGTGTTTCCTCATGGTCAGCACACAGAAGCTGTGTTTTAAAGGTGACCAACATTTTACCTAGAGCTGGCAGAAGAACTGAGTAGGGTTTCCCAGGTGGTACTGGTTTTGAAGGCGTGACTGGGTCATGGACAGCAGTTGAGGCTTGGTACTGAGAAGGGTCAGAAGAGGCCATTGATGAAGGTACAGAGTCAGTTGCAGTCAGAGCCCCAGGTTTGAAGGGGCCATGGAGACAAGCTGAGGCTTGGCACCATGTGATAGGGATAAAGTCCTTGAAGAGAGCCCAGTAGAGGGGATTGGTGAAGGTACAGCCCCATTGTAGTGGAGACCCCAACAATTTGGAGATGCCAGTTCTATCTTGGGACAACTACCAAGATAGCACCAGCCTGAGCCTAGAGATGAGCTGCCTATGCTGTGGATTTTGGTCAAAGAAGCACTACTGCCTGAGCCCTCTGGAGCCCAGATGATCAAGAGTGAGTCCCATATGTCAAGCACTGAGTGATCTACACTGTTTAACTTTGATTTTGCTTTGATCTGATCATGATTCTGCCCTGGTTCTTCCAACACATGTAAACTTGCTTATGTTACTGGAACCTACAGAACTTTAAGAGAGACTTTGGAGTTTTAATGAGACTACTTTTAATGAATTAGAGAGTTCTGATGTGTGCCACAGAAACAGACTACAGCGAAATACAAAACATTATTAACAAACACTTTGTAAGCTTACATCAGGAAAACCTAGATGAAATAGAAGAATTTATAAATGTGTGTCATCTACCAAAATTAAAGGCAGATGATATAAATAACTTAAACATACTAATTGCAAACAATAATATTGAAACCATAATCAAAAGTAGTTCACAAAGAAAAGCCCAGGATGAGACTTATTCACTGCTAGATACTAAAGTTAAAGTTTCAAGGAAGATTTCAGACCAGTTCTGGTTAACTTGTTCTTCAAACTACAATGTGAAATTTCTAGATGAAAACATAGGGCATATTCAAGACACTGGGGTAGGCAAGGATATTAGTAGCACAGAAACTAGTTCCAAGTATCAACAGAGGTGACTACATGAGAACAAGAAGCTTCTAGATGGCAATAAAAACACAGCAGAGTACATACCTGTAGGGTGGGAACCACCTTTCCCACTTTAGACAAGTGGCTGTAATATCTAGAATTTACAAAGAAGTGCAGAAATTAAATACAAAAGAAGTAAAACTGCCAACCAACAAATGGACTATGGAATTGAATAGATGGCCAATAACTACTTTAAAAAGTTTTAAATATCCTTAGCCATCAAAGACACTAAAACTATTTTGAGATATTGCCTCACTTGTCAGATGGTTGTCATCAAGGAATCGTCAACAAGCTTTGGAAGGGACACACGGAGAGCGGGACTCTTAGTCACTGTTGTGCAAATCTATTGTGGAAATTCCTCAAACAATTAGAACTAGAACTAGCATATGACCCATCTATTTCACTCTGAACATATCTCTAGAGAACCCCACACCGCAGAGATATCTGGACCCTTGTTTATTGCACTTCTACTCACTGTAGCAACCTAGTCCAACAATAGTGAGAGCAAGATAAAGAAAGGCCGGTGTGTATGTAAAATGTAATAGTATTCTGCTCTAAAGAAAGACGAAATCACAAAATTCTCAGGAAAATTAATGGACTTGGGATGTATAACACTGAGGCCACTCAATCTCAGAAAGAAAAACCTTATCTGTTCTTCTCCCATGTTGATCCGAGTCTACAATGTCTATAGGCATGTATGCAAACAGTGTGTGTGGGTGCAGTGTAGCATTTAGAAAGGAGAACAGGAAAGGGTAACCGAAAAAGGACAAAATGCTCACTAATAAAATCACATAATTAGTACGCTGTGTGCAAGTCTGTTGAAGGCTCTCTCAATGTCCTATGCATTTCCAATACAAAGTAGTCCTTAGGCAGGCACTGTGCACATGTGATTCCACAGAGGTTTTTACCTTAACATGGGACCTAAGGTTTTTGTTGACTGTTCTTGTAGGATGTAGTTTTTGAAAGTACAAATAAACTTAGAGTACTTTATTCTTTAAAACAAAAATTTTAGATATTCAAATTATAGCATGTGAGAACTGTTAGAAGTATGTTTGAAATATAATTTTGAAAATTCTGAGAATACTTGGGAATACTGATTAATTGTTCCTTAGCCTCAGAATATCATGTCAGAGATTTGGAAATAGCAAGGAACTCTCCTCCCCACCTCCTGTGTGTCACAATTCTAAATTACATGTTCTTGGTGAATCAGCATACTTCTTTAATCGAGAAAAGGATAGGACAAAACAAAGAGTCTTGGAGTCAGTGAGGGAGAAAGGAGTCATGCATGACCTGTCTGCAGAGAGCAGCCAGAAAGCAAGGGGTGACATATTCAAAATGGTGAAAGGCAAGACAGGGAGATAGTGAGATGACTCAGTGGGTGAAACACTTAGCACCTACCTGATGATCTGAGTCTGATCCATGGGGACCACACAGTGGAAGGAGAGAACCAAGTCCCACAAGGTGTCCTCTGACCTTTGTATCATATGAGTCAGAGAGAGAGAGAGAGAGAGAGAGAGAGAGAGAGAGAAGGAGAGAGAGAGAGAGAGAAATTTAAACAAAATAAAAAATAAAAATCACCTTGTAGAACAAGAACTCCACATCCAGTAAAACTATAAATCAAAAGGAAATCTCAAAAATGTAAATCAAAACACTCCCAGGTAAATAAACCTTATCACATGGAGATCACCCAGTGAGAGATACTGACAGGAGTCCTTCAGTGCCAAAGAAAAAGAACCAGAGGTAGTGAGAAGGGAAGTTCTGGAAAAAAGCTGTGTGCTAGGCTGGTGGACTGATGGAAACCTTTGGAAGGGTCCTCACACCACAAAGGAATCGGGGCAGAACTGTGTAACGTAGAAATCCTGCCCTAGTAAAGGTGTTGGGCACTGGGGAGACAGCTCAGTTAGCAAAGAGCTTGTCTTGCAAGCGTGAGGACCCAAGTTCGATCCTAAGAAAACGTGTTTTTTAAAAAAAATTCGGGTGTGGTGACACATACCTGTCAAGTAGCCCTGAGAAACTGGAGACAGGTGAGTCATTGGGATTCACTGGTTAGCCAGCCTAGCCTACTTGGTGATGAAAGATTCTGTCTAAAAATAAGGTGAACAGCAGAAGAAGAACACCTGAGGCTGTCCTTCAGCATCTACACACATGCGCACATGTCCCCCCATATGCACAGTTCATACCCCTGTACCCACACGCCTTACTTACAACCATCCAGCAGGCATATGGGCACATATGTACATGCAGGCAAAACACTCTCATACATACAAAAATAAATCTTGGGAGGTGGGAGGAGGCATGGCTATTCAGATATACTGGCGGCAGGTCGGGGGGCAGGTATGGATGTTTCCATACAATTCAGCAGAGACATTTAGTCTTTTGCATGATCTGTGAGGGAAAAGGGTGTGTCTCAGAGCCCTGGCAGCTGACACAAGTTTTGTTGCAGGGCAGTTGACATGATAGGAGGTAACTTGCACAGCAGCTGGGCTAGAAAGCCTTTGAAGTTATCTGGATGCATGCACTGGGACTTTAGGCTCATGCTGGCTGGACACACTTCCAACTTGGGCATTGTTAGGATAGGATTCTTTGGAGCCCATGAGATTTAATCCCCAGTTGCAATGTGAGCTAGGCTCGGATGGTAAGCAGGGCAGCACAGCTGAGGGGCCAGCTCATCTTTCCCTCAAGACATGTAGCCACAGGGATCCAGAGCCCTTCCCAAACTCAGCATGCGACCAAGAATAGCAAGAGTACTGTATGTGTGCTCCAAGGAAGTCATGAGTATTTATAGCTATTCCAGAATACAGAGATCTATAGACTTGCAGTACCAGGGCTCTATGATCCAGGCTAACCTTGTACTCACAATCCTCCTGCCTCGTCTTCCAGAGCACTGGCTGGGGTTACAGACACACTACCACACCTGGAAGTTATAACATTGGTTGCTAAAGACAAAAATCACAAACCAAGCTTGGGCAGTAGTCAGGGTGATGGGAGCAGACACTTAGCATCACCAGGGCGTCATTTCCCCTGTGGCCTCTTCCACTTC
Source organism: Rhynchomys soricoides (assembly GCA_019843965.1). Lineage (NCBI taxonomy): Eukaryota > Metazoa > Chordata > Mammalia > Rodentia > Muridae > Rhynchomys > Rhynchomys soricoides. Next base: position 4,858,015 of record JADRCH010000105.1, on the reverse strand, counting down.
ACTATGCCTGTACACATAGGGTAGCACGTGACTCTCCTCCTGGTTTCTGGTTCTGATTGGTTCATCCTGGGTTGGGTGTTTACTTCTAAGCCTATTACAAAAACCAGAGAGGCTGATCAGACTACCAGGTAAGAGAGGGCAAGAGAGCAAGGGAGCGGAAAGGAGAAAGTCTTCAACTCCTCTCCTGATGGAAGTATGACGAACGAGACAGTACCAGACAGAGAAGTGAGGATGCCTGATGGCACGGCACATGCTCCCTGGTGCTTGCTAGCCACTCAGCTGCAGAAACTGCTCAGGATTATAAACTCCTGGCCTAGCAGAACCAGAATAGTGCTCATTATTCATCATTTGCCTAATATTCCTTTTGTCACAATAATCCTGACCAGTAGGAAACACACTGCTCTTGCTTTCAGTCCGTGTCTTTGGTAGCTCCTCATCCCCAGGCATGGAACGTGATTCAGAGAAACTATTCAGAAAACTCGATTCCTTGTCATCCCAGCAATGGCTTTTGGCCGACTTAGAGAATCTCAGGACAAGGGTTTAGAGTCCCTCTGTGGGACAAGTGGACCGTACCACCAGACAGAAGAACTGGTAAGGTTGAGCAAGCCTAAACCCTGGAAAATCTCAGAATTGAGAATGGTAGCCAAGAGGCCAGCTCCCTGCCAGACTATCTGATCTGGAACACCTAACCATGACACCCCACTGAGAGAAACAGGCAATAGGTCACATACCATAAAAATCTGGAGTTCTCCATGCTAATGAGGTATCTAGGCTAGTGTTCAGCCAATGAGCTTCCCTCCCTGGGTGTTCTTTCCCACAAAAGGTATTTAATACCTGGCTCACTCTAAGTAAACTGTATGCATTCATATCCACCATCAAATAAAGCAGTTTGGACAAGCAAGGACCATCTCTGTCACCAAGGATCGCCTGGGGGTGGGATGCAAGGGCCTTCCTAGTAAATCTCCCAGAGAAGGCCTTTTCTCTTTCCCCAAACCAAACAGGATTTTGCCTCTATCCTGGGCTCAGCCATCCCCTTCCTGCCTGGCGCATAGGGAAATCGTGGTCCCACGGACCCTGTCCCTGAGGACCACAGAGGCATCTGAGTACACAGGAGGCTAGGAACCACACCATCTGTCCCAGACCACTTGTTTCTCCTCTGGGAAAACACAGGCTGGGACCCCTATCATGGAGCGGCTTGCTGGTGGCTCTCAGGCACCCCGGAAGCAAGAAAGACACACAACCCAACATTCCTCCACTCTTGATCCTCCAGAGTTGTGGTGCCCAGACTTCAAAGACAGACAAAAACCCAGGGTTCCTTGGCTAGATGCTCTGGCTAGATGCACTGAATCAGTGTGTCTGGGCTGGTCCTAGGCATTTGGGGTGTGTGTGTGTGTGTGTGTGTGTGTGTGTGTGTGTGTGTGTATGTGTGTGTGATGTTTTAGGGTAGATGTGTATATGTATGCAGGTGTATGAGCACATGTTTTTGTGTGAGTGGAGGCTTGAGGACAACACTGGGTGTTATTCTTTAGGCATTGTACACTATAGTGTTTGGTCTTTTGTTTTTGTTTTTTCAATTGGGTGAGGCAACTGGCCACTGAGCTCAAGGATCTGTCTGTCTTTGCCTGGACAGCACCAGGATTATAAGCTCTTGCCATCACACCTGTACTTGTGTGTTTTTTGAGACAGGGTTTCTCTGTGTAGCACTGGCTGTTCTGGAACTAGTTCTGAGGACCAGGCTGGCCTCGAACTCAAAGAGATCCACCTGCTTCCACCTCCCGAGTGCTGGGATTAAAAGCGTGTGCCACCACCACTTGACGCTCACCTGAACTTTTAAAATACGGATCCTAGGAGTATGGAACTCAAGTCCTTGTCCTTACAAGACAAACTCTTTACTATCTTAACTATCCTTCGCACAGTTTCTATATTTAATTTTTTAGAACTTTGTGTGTGGGGGCGAGGGAGATGGAGAGGAAGACACGTGTGACATGGTGTACATACGGAGGTCATGGGACAACTTGTGGGAATCAGTTTTCTCCATACATGATGTCCGTCAGTAGGCTGGGTGGCAAGCACTTTAGTCATTGACATCAGTCACCTCCCTGGTTTAGGATTTGTACTTTTAGTGAGATGTATTGAAGGTGGGTGATTAAGTTTGGGACTCTACGCTGCACTGTTTGCATACACTAGGTGACTCATATTGCTGCTGAACTGGAAAACCCTGGAGTGGTCTTTCTAAAGAGCATCCCACCGGTGGCCTTGAGTAATGATATCCATGGAGCTGTTTTAAGGTGGTTCTGTTGGTTTTGATGGTAACTGGGCTGGCTCTTCCTGGTAGCCAGATGGTACACACAACAACAAGAAGGCATGGCATTTCAGGAGCTGGCAGAAGCCCAGAGGTCAGGACACTAGAGAAGATGGTGCTGAAATGGACCTGCCTGTTCAGTTCCAATCAGGCCACATCAGAATGACTCAGATGGAATGTCAGAGTCTTCTAAAATTAATCACAGCCACATAGAAAGCCAGCACCCAGCACACACAGGGTTTGGGCCCTTGGGGAGGAGGAGTGGCGTGGACTGGCTCTATCAGCCCTCAGACATCTGTCAGATTTTAGACCCATTAGCCAGCACTTTCTCTTCTTCTTTCCCCCTCTGTGACATTCTCTCTAACTGCAAGCAAAGGCTATTTTTATTAGACCAGAGTTTCATCTCTGAAAAGAAGGATGCAGGAGGTAGATATTTTAGTACAGTGTCTTGAGCTTATTAATAAAATCTGAGGCCAAACTTTATCCTGAATATTTAAGGCTTTCTCCCCCCAGTCAGATGAATATTTTAAGCTTTCAATAGGCATCTTACAGTTTGTATAGCCATAAAGGTTGGGTGTCTTGCATGAAAGGGAAAATGGAATACATAGTCATAGAGAGACAGAGAGGTCATCGGAGCAGGAGGATTCAGTGGAGATGGGGAGGGAAAGATAATAAGGGAGAGGACATGGTGAGGGACAACTAACATTAAGGGCCATCTGAGGGTCATCTGGAAACTTATTACAATAGAAGCTTCTTAAAACATATACATAGTTGAAAGAAATCTAAATGTTATCTCCAAGTAATTGTGGAGACAAAGTCCCAATAAGATATCTCTTGCCACCAAGCGAAACTTCTAGTAACTGGGATGGGTTACTTCTAATTCAGTTGTTGGCTAAAGGGGCCCCATGGAAATCTGCAAACAACTTAGGTGATTGCTAATAAAGCTATTGGTTGCTATCTACAAACTAATCACAGAGAAGTTGTGCTGGTGCTGACCTAGAGCCTTCACCACTGATGACTAGTGTTAATGGTACTGGGAAGCACTCTGCACACTACTAGAGGAAAAAGTAAACACCAACCCAGCTACAACCCCTTTCTACAATGGTGACCTTCCGCTGGTGTAATAGCGGTACAAAAATTGTGGGGGTAACCAACCATTCTTCGATTGGATTTAAGCCCCGTTCCACAGCATGGTACCTATGTCTGACACTGCTCAGACTAGATAGGTCATTGACATAGGGGAAAACCAAATACTATTGTTATGTAAAGGAATGTAACAATAAAATGGCTCCTAACGGCATTCTGCTATATTCGTGGATCGATGTCGTCCTCAGCCATCATCAGAGAAACATTCTCCTGCAAGAGATAGGAACGCCTACAGAGATCCACCACTGGGCAGTGCGCTGAGAATGAGAGACCTTGGATCACTCAATCCTCATCAAGCCCCTTTCCTTAGGGCCCAGGAAACTGCAGAAAAGGAGACAGAAAGATTGTAAGAGCCAGTGGGGATGTAAGACACCAAGGAAATACCTTCCAGACCTAACAATATATATAAGCCCACAGAGCCATGGCAGCATGTATGGGGCCTGGGTGGGTCCAAGTCAGAGGGGCTCTTAGCACTTCTAGGTAAATAAACATAGCTCCCATCCCTAATCCAGAAGCTATCTTCAGTTATCAACAGCTCATAAAGGAGAAGTTAGTTTTCTCCAATGGAGTCTCACTGGGTATACAAGCTATCCTTAAGGGGAGGCTGCATGCCCAACGGTAGATGGCCAACACAGACAAACTCGGTGGTATGTCTGGAGATGTTTTGTTTCATAATATATTTTATTTAGGTTTTTCTTAGTTTTTAAAATCTGTTCGTTTGTTTTGTTTTATTCTAATTTGGCTTTTATTTGCCTGTCTGTTTTCTAATGAGAGAGGGAAAAGGTCATGGAGTTGGGTGGGTGGAAAGATGGGGAAGATCTGGAAGGAGATGGGAAATGATGACCAGAATATACTGTATAAAAAATAATTTTTAATAAAAAATGATCATTTGTTGGGGTTGGGGGAGATCAGATAGATCCGTGAGGAGTTAGGGAGAGGTGACTATGACACAAATACACGATATGAAATTCCCAAGTAATTAATACAGGCACTATACTTAAAAAAATAAATTGGGACAGGAAAGATGACTCAGTTGAGAAAGTGCTTGCTTATACAAGCCCAAGGACTCGATTGTGCTCCTCAGCACCGATGTTGAAAAGCTTGGCGTGGTGGTATATTCTTGTAACCCTAGCATCGGGAATGTTAACAGGTGGACCTGAGTCTTGCTGACCAGCCAGTAGCTAAGTCACTAAATCCAAGGACAGGGCACGATCTTGTTTCAAAAAATAAAGTAGATGGTTCCTGAGAATGACAGCTGAGGTTGACCTCTGGCCTCTACATGCATGCACCCGGAAGTGCACATAGGCAGATCCCCATGCATGTGCACCCATACACATGTGCACACAAACATGCTCACACAAAGTTGGAATATGATGTTTGCAATGATCCAGAGAGCTGTAGAGAAGAAAACAATTTCTTGGAGGCTCCCATGCAGAGCAAACACTTACTACCATGTTGATGCATTTCTTCTGAACGTCAAAATGACAAACGCCCGAAGTTCTATAGATTAAAGAGAATCATGCACACTTTGTTTATATGTAGATAAATATTAATTTCAGGAAAGTTCTTAGTTTCTTTGCAACAAGAAAGTCACAAAGGGAGGGTCTGGAGAGGTGGCTCAGTGGGTAAAGCACTTTCTGTACAAGAGTGAGCCTTGGAATTTGGACTTCTGGAAGCCATGTAAAGTAGTCCCAGCATTCTGGAGGTGGCAACAGGGGTCCCCTGAGCAAGCTAAGTGATCTCTGTTCATCGAGAAACCCTGCCTCAGTATATAAGATGAAAAGCTATCAAACAAGATACCTGACATCATCCTCTGGCCGACACATATACATCTGTGCTTATACACCCCCCCACATATGTAAAATATATGCATGTAAAGCACATACATGCCATACCCCCATACACACAAGATACTGGAGTCAAAAGTGAAAACATCAGCTGTGTGGAGCCTCTGTGTCAATGTGTTACTTTTCAAATGTCTTTTGTTCTCGTAATCTGATGGTTAGATTATAGGTGTTAATCTCTGGGCAGAAATTGGAATTTCTGTATAGAAAGAAATCAAACTCATCTGTCCTTTTATGGAGCAAATGCCAGGACAGGAATTTATCTGAGATCAGTTTTCCAAGTTGGTGCTTTAACTCTTTGTTGTACAGGACTACTCTCTGTGCTATACTCTTTGGCATCTCAGGAAGTCACCTGGGTCTCTCACCCACTGCACTGTTTGTAAGCTTAATGAGATCACTGGTCCCCCAGTGTGAACTTTGGTGGAATCACACCTGGATTTATCAAGGGACCATACAAGGAGCAGGGAGACATTGTTTACAGCTCAGCTAGAAAAAGAATTTTAGTAACTCTTGGCATAGTTGGCAGGACAGACAACACTGGGTGAGTTTGGGAAGAACAGTGGTGATGTCCCATTTTTGGAGACTAAGACAAACGACCAAAGAGAAATTGTGTGTGTGTGTGTGTGTGTGTGTGTGTGTGTGTGTGTGTGTGACGGAAGGGGCATTTGCAGAGTAAACTCAGACATGGTGGTTTGTCGCTGTAGGGCTTGTGAGAGTAGAGGCAGGGGCATGGATAGGCAGAGAGTCGTGTGACTAAGGTGAGGCCATCTGGGTGGGAGTTGTCTGTAGGGGGAACTCCAGGTGGCAGTCTTCTTCTGGAAGGTATGGAGTGAACATGCCTGCTTTATGGATGGGGTCTACCTGGGAATATGGAGATTCTCTGGGACAAGCTGCAAGTACAGAGCAGACATTATGAGCCCCAGAAGTAGTGCATCATGGGTGGAGGTATCAGCAAGCAGCTGCAGAGGCAGCCTGGCCTCCACTATGAGTAATAAGGTATCTATCTGTGGCTGAGGTGGCAGCCCAGAGGGAGACTGCAAGGTGTGAAGGGGGACTGCAGCAAGACAGAGAGATGAAGCTGGCAACTTCCGTGAAGCTGGCAACTTCCGTACTGACCTCCAACTTAGCAGATAAGTTGGATAAAAGAGAAGGAATGGAAACGTTGGCCTGACATTTTCTTTTTTTAATAATGGGGGTAAAAAGGGAAGAGTTCCTAGATTAGATAGTAATAAAGAGCCCTTCCAGAGACCCCTAAAACCTGGAATCCGTACAAGGACCCAAAGAGCAAGATGGTGAACTAGAGGCAATAGAAGGTGTGCACCAGGCCTGACTTTTGATACAGAGAAAAGGAAAAATCCATGATCCAGCATATGGGCAGGGATCGTAACCATGGTCTGGGATGAGAAACCATGGTAATCAGAGAATCTTCAGCACTGGAATTGCTGGAAAAGACTTTAACAAGCAGTGAAAGATTCTCATAGCCTGGCTTGTGATGTTATGGGATACAGGGACAGGTGGGGCCAGTGTGGGTGCTGCAGAAGCAGGGACTGAGGAATCGAGCCATATACTCATCCTTGAGACACAAGCCGCATAGCCTGAGGCAGTACCAGGGGACTCAGTCTCTGAAAGACTGGCTCATATGAGCCAGTAGAGACACGTGGCCATCACCAGCCGACAGAAGTAAGTATAAGGGATGGGGTGTGTGACGCCCAATTCACAGAGCCCGATAGGACAGTGTTCACCATAGACCTAAGGAAAGGCTGTATTCAGCAAGGACCTTGAGGCTGGCATAGAGATTTAGCAACTTTGCTGTGCCATTGGTGGGCCAGGATCTTTATGAAGTAGGAAAGGCTTTGAAGGATCTCAGTGACTTAGGCCAGCATGTAAAGAGGGCTCATAACATGTGAGAGCTACTCAGAGAAAAGGAAAACGGAGAGGCACGCATGAGAAAGTAGTTCTCAACATGTACAAGGGCCAGGTGCAGTTAGGCAATTCTTGGAAACTTGATGGTTGGATGCAGCCCAGATGTGATGGGGGAGGGCTGTTGGGGGTGGGGTGGGAACAATCTTCCGTAGCCTGGGTCTGTAAATGTCAAGAGTAAACAAGGATATTGGGGGGGGGGAGCAGATGCTCCCAGAATTTATAAGGTTATTGGGTTACTAGGGGTGGGTTACTTCTCTAGAGACTGTTGGCTAATGAGGCCCTAGTTGTCCCTAAGAATAGAGCCTGTCAACATTGCTGTTTGTTGCATTCCAGATGGTGAGACCCTTTAGCTAAAGACATCACATGCTCTGCTTGCAGGACTTGGAGAAACGAAGCTAGAACTAAGCTAGCAGTGTCTCTTCCTTTCCATCTAGCTTTCCCTCCTGTAGTGCCGGAAGTTGCTACTAAAGTTGCTGAGGAGGATTAACACCAGAAGTCCTAACTCAGCTGGGGATCCTGCTTGCTTCACAGTAGAAGTACCAGGCAAGCTGTGCCAGTGGCACTTTTTGATTGGATTGAAGGCCCACTTCACAGGGGGAAATTAATGTTTGGTACTGGGAACATAGACAAAATCCTGGGATTAGGGAACTCAGGCTCCAGCAGAGAAACAACCACCATTGCTTTGTTAAATGGTGTGCTGGCTGAGGCCCTTCCCACATTGGTGTCTATAATCACAGGTTATTTCCCCAGTCCATGTCCATTTGGTTAGTTCCCCAATTCCATTGTTTGTCTCTTTCCTCACCTGTGTTTTGTAGTAGGAGAAATATCTCTCACAGTGGCCATGAGCTGGCCATGAACAAGGTTTGGTACCCAGCTGGAGAACAATTAGACATGTATGTCACTTCCTACAGGGCTCAGGGACCCTTTCTGAAGAGGAAGCCAGAAATACTAAGAGGAGCTGAAGGAAGGGCTGGCTTCAGGATACAGGATTATCGAAGAGTCAGACTACTCTCCTCTTTGGAGCTTGGCTGGGCCTGCTTGCCAAAGATCATCAGAGCTGGATCTGTTTTGACCGTCAATGTTCTCTCATGCAAGGCTGGGATGCAGACCATCCAGAACCATCATCTGAGTACCCAGCCGCACCTCCCATCAATTCTTCCCTGATTGTATTTGGGGTTCTCATGGAAGGGCCAGAGTCTACAGGACTAGGGCTCCATCTACATGGGGAATCATCATCTACACTAGGTGCAGACCTTCCAGCGTGGATGCTTTAAGGCCACTCATGCTCTCACCCATATCCCTCCCCTATCATCCAGCCAGTAAACCAAATAAACTCACTGGTTCCTCAGGGTGAACTGATGTGGACCCATGCCTCAGTTAATTGTTGAGACCTTGGAGGAGAGAGAGAGATTGCTTATGTCTCCCCCAGGAAAGGAATTTTAGCAGCACACTGAAGGACCCTTTTCCCCTAGGGTACTTTGTAAGCTAAAAGAAGTGATGGATGTTTTCATTTTCAAAGTAGTTATGTACAAAAAACAAAATCCTTTCCGCCCGATAGCTTAGTTATTTGAAAAAAAATGTTTTCAAGTTACATGATTTGAAATTTTTCTTTCTTCTTTCTCTCTCTTTCCTTCCTTCCTTCCTTCCTTCCTTCCTTTCTTTCATTCTTTCTAGTCTGTCAAATACTTTCTTTGCAAGTGTGAAGACAAATTTTTTGTTGTTGTTGTTTTAGAATCTATGTAAAAAAAATAAGAGCATGCTGATAGGCACCTGTAATCCCAATGCTGGGAAGGTGTAGACAGGAAAACCCCTAAGGTTCGCTGGCTGGTTTAATAAGTAAATCCTGGGACAATGAGAGATTCTGTCTCAAAAACAAGATGGATGGCTCCAGCAGAATGACACTTGAGGTTGACTTCTGACCTCAACACAAATACAGGTTCCATTGTGTTCACAACATGTGTATCCAAAACATGCGCACACACACACACACACACACACACACACGTACACACATACATACATGAATAACTTGCTCTTTGTGGTACTGACATTGAACCCAAGACCTTACCTGTTACTAAGCACACATCATCACTGACTACATCTCCCCTTTTTAAAAGTTTGTGCTTGGGTGACATCAGATAGCAGCACTGGCAACTAGCAGCTGATGGAATGACATCTACACTGTTCAGAGGGATGGCAGCTTGCAGCCTGGAAGGCCATTCATTGAAAGTCTGTGTGTATGGGCTGGCCGTGGGGGCACATGCCTTCAATCATAGCACTCAGGAGGCAGAGATAATCAGATCTCTGTGAATTTGGAGTCAGCCTGGTCTACAGAGTAAGCTCCAGGTCTGCCAGGGCTATATAGAAAGACTCCATCTCAATCAATCAATCAATCAATTAATAAAATGTGATTGTGATTTAGGCCCACGTTTTCAGTGCCTATCCAGAGTCTGGATCACTGTCCCTAATCTGTGAGGTTGTGCTGGACAGATAAACAAATGTACGCACTGGAGAAACAGTTTTTCTTCCAAGTGCTCAGAGACCACGGTGCTTAGCCCAGATGTGGAACTTTTGGAAGATTTGTGAGCAGTAGAGGTCAGGAACTCCTGCAGGCAAAAGACCAGGGTTCACAGCTGTGTAAGGGGCAGGCAGAGAGGAAAGGCTCAGACAATAAGTAGATCTTTGCCTTCAAAGCCAGTTTTGGTAAAAAGCATGATTCTGGCCAGGTGTGGTGGCACATGCCTTTAATCCTGGCACTTGGGAGGCCAGCCTGGTCTATCTGTATGGTGAGTTCCAAGCTATCTAGGACTACATACTGAAACCCTGCCTCAAAGCAAAGCAAAACAAATCCCCATGGCTTAGTGGTCAAAGAGAGGGGAGGTCACAGATCAACCTGTGACTACCTTTCCAGCACTAGGATTCTCCTTGTCTGCCTCAGTGATGTTACAGGCAAAAGAGAAATGGAAACAGTGTCTTCATTTCTGGAGAGAATGAATACCACAGCCAGCTGGTCTGGCATCCATACTCCATATTAATTATTAGCTATTGGCATTAATGTTTAGCCTTTCAAGACTACCTTTGAGCTCTAAGACTTATCTCTTTGTGTGCACGTTTATATATGTGCAAGTGTGTTTGTATTGGCAGGTGCACACAAGTCATGTGTGTGCGTATGTGCGTGCTGTGTGTGTGTCTATATTCATCCATGGGTGGAGGCCAGAAGATAGTCCCAGGTGTCCTATTCAGATTCCACCTACCCTTTTTCTTGGTTGAAATTATAATTTACATTATTTCCCCTTTCCCTCTCCTCCCTTCAACCCCTCCCACCCATGTGTCTCTAAGCTCACTCTCAAACCCATGGCCGCTTGTTCCTTAGTTATTGTTTTATATATTTTTCTAAATACATAAATGCCACCTGCTCATTCCTTATGATGTTTACTTATATGTTTATGATGACCTTTTGGTATTGGATTACCAGTTAGGGTGCTCTTTCCCAGGGGGGACCCTTTCTCCTGCTCTCAGCATCCTCCAGTTGCCCATAGGGCTCAAGTCCTGTGAACATTCTCCCTTCCATGTCAGCATGTCCACCGGTGTCACCATTGTTCAGGTCTTGTTTAGGCAGCTATGCTGATGAGACTGCATGGCATGAGACATTTTTAGGAGGCATTACCTCAGCTGACTTCCTGTTCCTCTGACTCTCATAGTCTCCCCTCTCTCTCTTCTGTGATCTCCAAGCCTTGGGTGCAGGAATCGTGCTGTGGAAGTGTCAGTTGAGACTAGGCACTCCATGGCCATTTGTTTCTTGTATTTTGAAAGACTGTGGTTTTCTTAATGGTTTCTGTCTGTTGCAAAGAGATTTTTTTTTTTTTTGATGAGGGGTGTGGGGTACACTTATCTCTGTGTATAATTATGGATAAGTATTTAGGTGGTAGTTAGGAATTAAGCTGATTTAATGAAGTGGTGGTTGTAGGTGGCCCTTCACGATCCAGAACTTCAGTGGTCTCGGGAACTTATCTAGGTCTTCAGCACCGGGCATAAATTCCATCTTCTTGAGCAGGCCTTCAGACCAATTAGAAAGCTTTTGATTCCTGCCAAGTTATGTGTGACCTAGCTGCGTGCTTATGGATTTTGTGCTATGCTGGTCATTGTTTTAGCTCATAGGCATCATAGCAGGGTAGGATTATTGGCTACTTCCTGGCTTGGTTGGGGTATTATTGTTGTGATGAAACACCGCAACTCACAACTCGGGGAGGAAAGGATTTATTTAGCTTACATTTCCACATCACAGCTCATCATCAAAGGAAGTCATGACAGGAACCTGGGGGCAGGAGCTGATGCAGAGGTCATGGAGGGGTGCTGTTTACATTCTTGCTCTCCATGGCTTGTTCAGCCTGTTCTCTTATAGAATCCAGTACCCCCAGCCCAGGGATGGCCCCACCCACAATGGGCTGAGCCCTTCCCCAATGTCACTAATGAAGAAAATGCCTTAGGTTTGCCTACAGCCCGGTCTAAGTGCAGCAATTTCTTAGGGCTCCCTCCTCTCTGATGATATAAAATCTGTTGATATAAAAATAGCCAATATACTTCCCTCCTTTGGAAGCTTGCATGGCACTTTTTTAAAAAATAGACTCTCTTTACTGGCCTGGAACTTGCCGATTCAGCTAGGCTTAGTAGCCAGCAAACTCTAGGAAGCTACGAGTACTGTGATTAAAAGCATGTGTAATCATGCCTGGATTATTTTTTTCCAGTGTGGGTTCTGAGGATTGAACTCTGGTCCTCAAAAAGGCAAGCACTTTACCAACTAACTGAGCTCTCTTCTTATCACTAGGTCAAAGATTCATAATGACATCTAACTCTCAGTTGAAGTTAGACATAGACCCGTGGTGGCAGTGAAATTCAGTGGTTAGAACCCCTATTGCCTGCCCACCCCAGCCTCAGTTCATAACTGCATGACTCTCCCCAGATCCCTCTCTGACTTCTCTTCTAGTGTCTGTCTCCATCCACTTTCTCTCCTGCTATCCTGCATTTTACACCAAAGAGGAACAGGAAGTCAACGCTCCAACCATAGAGAATTTGTTTCTTACAATTCTGAAGTTGGGAAGATGAGGGCTGAGGTGAACGCTTCCTGCTGACAGGGCAAGACAGAAGCCAAGGCAGCCCAGGGTAGCACATGGAGAGGGACTCACTAATACTTTTTAGTGACTTTTTACACTGTCACTGTCTTCAGACATATTAGAAGAAGGATTCGGATCCCATTACAGATGGTTGTGAGCCACCATGTGGTTGCTGGGAATTGAACTCAGGACCTCTGGCAGAGCAGTCAGTGCTCTTAACTACTGAGCTCTCTCTCTTCAGTCCTAAATATTATAATTTTTTTATTGTATGTGTGTGAGTATTTTCTCTGTATGTTTGTCTGTGTACCTCTTGTGTGCCTGGTACCTGGAAAGGCCTTAAAGAAGATGGTGTTGGAGCCCCTGGGACTGGAGTTCTAGATGGTTGTGTGCTACCAATATGGGTGCTGGGAATTGAACCCAGGCCTTCAAGAAGAGTTGCCACTGCTCTTTACTGCTGAACCATCTCTCCAACTCCCTTTTATTTAGTTTTTGAGACCAGTTTTTATTCGGCCCACACAGGCTTCAAAGTCATTACATAGCTGAGGATGACCTTGAACTTCTGCTCCTCCTGCCTCTATCTCAGGAGCATCGAAGTTACAGGCTTGCACTACCATGCCCCGTGTTTAACTGACTTTTATAACAGATGTGCTTCTTTGCTAACTCACTATTTCACTGATTCATTAATAGTTCATTTTATTCTTGAGGACAGGCCCATGACTCAACACCTGCCAAATATATCATTCCCACATTCTATTGGCATGTGACTTGAGGAATTATGTTCCAACATGAGTGTGTTGGTCAAGTTTTGTCAACTTGGCCCAAACCTAGACATCTGATATGTCTTCCTAGATATGACTATGGTGCTATGAGATTCTCAATGGATGACCTGCCCTCATCAGCTTGTCCTGTGGGTATGTTTGAGGAACATTTTCTTGATTTCTAATTGATGTGGCAGGACATAGCCCATTGTGGGCAGTTCCAACGGATGGTCCTGGTTTGTAGCTGACTGTGTGCCTGCCAGCAATACGGTAAGCAGCACCCCTCCATGGCCTCTGCTTCAGTTCCTGCCTCCAAGTGCTTCCTAAATTCCTGCCTTGACTTCCCTTTGTGATAGACAGTGACCTCTAAGATGAAATAAAGCAGTGTCTACCCAGATTGGTTAAGAGAACAGTTTGTCCCAGCAGAATTTAGCATAAGTTTAGGAAGCAATAAACACCCACAGCACTGCAGGCCTTTTCATTAACATCAAGTGTCTCCTGCTGGGTTCCCTAAAGAATCTCTTCTGATCTTAGATTTGGGTTCATTGAGGGTTTCAACAGGCTTTTCTGAGGGTTCTGTGTAAAATCTCTTGGCTAGTAAAGCACGGGATGGGAGAACTGATCCTTACAATATACTGGTGCTGGCTATCTAAAGTCAGAGGTCACTAAAGGTGAGCATGCTTGCAAATGCTTTGCAAATGAGCACTGAGTGCTCTAGCTTGCAAATTCCACCAGTCCTTACAGGATTGGTTTCCCTTCTTGTGGTTGTGACAAGATACTTGACAGAGAGTTTAGCTTGGCTCACAGTTTGAAGGTATAGTCCACAGTGCCAGAGAAGGCATGATGGTAGCAGCGACAAGCAAGCTGGTCACATCGTACCTGTAGTTTGGATGCAGAGGGGAACACTTGCTAGTGCTGGGATGTTAAGATAGGAATGACAGAGCCAACCAACAGCCTTCCCCAACTCTACTTCCCCATTTAAGCAAATAGTGTGCAGCAGTGAGATGTGCAAGCTTCACTTACAAAAGTCAAGCAACAATCCTTCCCCACACCAGGCTCAGAGAGAGATCGTAGAACAAGGATGAATCATGCCAAAGGTGCTGGGGATCCAGTGTATGAGCTTCAGGGGTGGGTGAGCAGCCAGGGTGACTCATCAGGACATAGGTAGGCACTTAAAGCATGTGCTCAGAGGTGGCACTTGCTGCTGTGGTGGCCCAGGGGCCAGTGTATCCAAGGCCGGTCTACCAGGGCAGAAGCAACCGCAGCCAGCCTGAGGACATGGGACCAGACAGCACGTGAAGATTCCACCTTTCTCTCCTTCCGTCTGAGCTGTGCAGATCTCTAATGGTTCCTCTCTGCCTCTGAAGAAAGTAAAAGGGAACTTAAAAAGCAGAACTGGAATGTGTGTTTAAAAGCATATCCTATTTAAAGCTAAAGCCCCAGCTTTAAGAGACGTCAGCAGAGAGAAAGACTGTTTAAGTGGGGATCAGCACTGAGCCTAAAGTCCCTAAAGCTCTCCTGTCCTGCCAGCTCCAGGCCTGGGGCGTGGGGGCAGGATGTGCTGCACTCCAGTTTTTCCTTGTATCTGCAGGTGCACTTGCTCATTCTCCTCAACTCTGACTCTCTGCTAAAGCACACAGGAAGAGCCACAGGGGTGGCACCAAAGCCCAAGTGCTGGTGAGGTGTGGTTTCACTTGTCACCTTGAGGTCTAGGATCCCCTGAGACTATGGCCTCTCTTACGGAGTAGGTTAATTGTGAGTAGTACCATTGCCTGGACTACCATCTCGGGCTGTCTAAAAAATGAGAAAGTGCACCCGTCATTCTACCTTTCTGATTGTGGGTGGGATGTTATATTACCAACTGCTTCTAGCTCTTGTTGACTTGAGTTCATCGCCATGGTGGACTGTCTCTTTGGATTGTAGGCCAGAATAAGATATTTCTTCTTATATTGCCTCTATCAGGATATTTTATCACAGCAAGAAGGAGGAGGAGGAGGAGGAGGAGGAGGAGGAGGAGTCCACTACCACCAACAAACCAAGACAGAAGGCAGAACAAAGACAAAATTAAAGCCTGTGCCTTCCAAGTATGACCTAATTTGTCATCTTATGTCCAGTAAAACATTCGCATTCAACATATCAATTTGGGAGAGAGGGACAAACACTCAACAAGTAGCAATGAGCTTGAAATGTTTGTGGAAAAAAAGAAGCATCTGTGTTGGTGGACTTTATGTCTCGGGGTGGTTGGACCTGCTGCTTTGTTAAACACTAGTAGAGCCATTGCTGGATGAGAAAATCGTGTAGCTATGGCTGACATCCATGGTCAGTTGATGTCAGTGACAAAGGCAGCCCTTTGTAATGTGGGTGAGTTTCCTGCTATCAGGTCAAGGCGGGCTAGCCAAAACTATAGTCTTCTAGAATAGAGAGCATTAGCTAGACTGTGACCAGAGATCTCAAAGGAGTTTCTAGTCGGTTGGCCTACTCGAGAGATCTCAGACCTGGCCAAATCTAGGATAATTGAAATGTAAATAAAATATGAAAATAAAAAAAAATACTTAGAAAAAAAAAGATAAAGAACTAAATTGATAGAAAATGTCAAAGACAGACAGACAGACAGACAGAAAGTTAGGCTAGGTGTGGTGGTGCATCTGGGCTATAACAGGTGCTAGGATAGCCTGGGCTATGTCAGGAGAACCTATCTAAAAAGCAAAACAAAACAAAACCCCCCAAACAAACAAAAGCCCAAAGCAAATCCAACTAGTCAACCAAAGAAAACAAACAAACAAATAACCAAACCAAACCAAAACAAAATGTCCACAGGAAAATAAATGAACTATAAATAAACAATATAAAGAAACTATATTAAGCGAGGCAGCCAGGCTGGGAAGACAGGCGCAGTATGCTCTCTCTGGCTGTAGGATGCAGCTTCTAAGTCTGCTATGTATATGTCTTTGTGAGATGTAAGTGTGTAGAGGCTGGGAAGCTAACAGGGGCCAAGAGGGCAAAGAGGCTCGAAGGGAGTGGCTGGGAGGTGATAAAATAACACAGGTGGTACGAACACAGGAGAGGGAATGCTGGGTGGAAAGCTTTACCCAGAACGAGGGGGCAGCAGAAAGGGTCAACTACACTAAGTATGAAAATGCCAAAAGAAACCAGCCACTTTGTAAGCTTATTAAAAGTAATAATTAAAAATATCCCAGTGCGTTTACAGCAATGTTTGAAAAGAAAGCGAAAATGGGACACCCACTTCATCTATCACTACCATTTCCTCATTCTAGGAATAAGGAGGCACAATCATGCATTTGCTTTGGTTTTTAAAACAGGAAATGTAGAAAGATGTTAGAGTTGGAAAGTCTCTCCTTGTGGTTCCCAGTGAGAAATCAGGTCACCGAATGGGTCATTCTGGACACTGAAAATTCCTATCAGAGAGTCATTGGGGGTCAGTCAGATTCTATACAGTGACAAATGACCTCCCAGAAACTCCACTGCTCACTGTGATGTGAAAACGCTTTGATGTGATAGAACGCTGAAGCATCATCACCTTAGCAATGGGTCCAGCCAGCATCAGACACTTCTCATGATGGCATGGTCAAGTGTGCCTGTTCGATGTGGCAATTCAAAAGGCGATCATTAGCTTTGTTGATTTGTTTGTGTTGCCGAGGCAAGTCTGTGCTGTGGCATGTGTATGCCGGTCAGAGGACAACTTTCAAGAACCTGTTTTCTCCTTCTGCCACGTTGGCCCCGGGGATTGAACTCAGGTTGTCAGGCTTGGTGACAAGTGTCTTTAATGAAGACAGACCTATTTTCTATGGTGTGGTTATGCCAAGTCCAAGGCAACAGAACAAATCAAACCTCCAGGAAAACAGTTGTCTCAAGTTCAGAATATGGGCTGCTCTGTAGATAACTAACCCCCTCCTTGCCCCTCCCATTCCCCCTCTCTCCATCCCACCCCCTCTCTGTGTGTTTGTCTGTCTCCATCTTTCCTTCTCTGTGTATGTTAAAACAAAAGAAACAAAAACCCCCCAAAACCAAACAACCCAACAACACCCAAACAACAGCCAAGCTCAGTGGAGTGCCAGATAGGTGGAGATAGCTGTATCCCTGGGGCTTGCAGAATCCCCTAGGTAAATTGGGGAGTTCTAGGCCAGAGAGAGACCCTGTCTTAGAAACAAGGTATATGGCTCTGAAGAATAACATCTAAGGTAGTCCTCTGGTCTCCACAAGTTCATTCACACACACACACACACACACCACACACTTAAGAGAGAGAAAGAAAAGGAAGCCTTTTTGAAAAGGCAAGCACTTCATGGGCAGAGAGGATTGTAGGATGGGCTACATCTGACAAATCTGACAACATTGCTGTGACCGAGGGCAGAGCCCGTTGAATTGGACATTGTCAGATGTTTACTCGGAGTGAACAAAAACCATGATTATGTTGTGTCCTCTTCTGAAAAATGCAAAATGCAAACCCATGATTTCATTGCAAGAGTAATGCTGGCCACCTGCACTTCGGTGAATGTGCGTCTGTCTGTCCCAGTGAGCCTGTCCTCAACGGTCAGCCAGGCCAAGCCCAGCTGTGTCCCCAGAGCTTTCTTCAGCTCCTGGAGTTGCGTAGCCAGGCAGGATTAGTAGATGTTGACTTCAGAAGCAAGGCAGAGCATCAGGAAAAAAGCGAGTTAAATATGACTTAAAACCCTACGTCCTTTCCGGGCCTATTTTAGCCAATGTTCACAGAAAAGGGGAGAAATGGTTGGGGTGGATAGCTTAGTTGGTAAAGTACGAACCTTGCAAGCCTGAGAACCTGAATTTACCCTCGAGAGCCCACATTAAAGAAACTCTGGGCCCAGTGGCTCATGCTTGTAAACCCAGAGCTAGACTGATCCCTGGGTTTACTGTTCAGCCAGCCTAGCTTATTTGACAGGTTTAGAGCAATGAGAGACTGTGTGTCTCTAAAACCAAAAAAGACAGTACACAAAGAATGACACCTGTGGCTGTCCTCTGACACCCACAGCCCCCACACCCACAGGAACACACACACACACACACACACACACACACACACACGTACATGCCCATATACATACACATAAGCACAAGACAGGAGGCAAAAAGAGCAGCCATGAATGAGAAGTGGCTAAGCAGACAAGGTTAGACAAATACACCTGCCATGGATGAGACCTGAGCTTTAGCGAGTCCATGCCCTCTCCATTTTCTTTCCAGCGCTGAGGGCCATATCTGAGCTTGGGTGAAAGGTTCCTACAGCCCTTTCATAGCACATTTCCTGAACGATTGGTCTGTGCTCAGCTCTAAGGACTGTACTAGGTGCTACTGTTAACCAGACCCCGTCTCTATCAGAATTGAAGGCTGTGGCTCTCTAATGGATTCACCTCTACTCAAGGGAAAACCATTTATTTTGCAAAGTGTGTTAGAAGTTTTCAATGTGGCACCTGAATAGGAAGTGATTTTTCCCCCTACGTGAGTGTCATTTCCTTTGCAACCTTAATCATCACTTGGAGAAGAACCCACATCCTCGTTCACTGTCAGGTTAAGAACTGGGACTAGAGCTGGGGAAATGGATCAGTTACTAAGGTGCTTGCTGATCAGACACAAGGACCTGCGTGGGGATTCTTCGTCCCTAAGGTGTGGATGTGTACACCTGTAGCCTAGGTGCTAGGAGGAGGGGCTGGGGCTGGGTGGAGACCGGGGGTCCTTGGGACTAGATTCTCAGAAATCTTAGTGGAGAGCCTCACTCTTCCATTGGGACAGAACACCTTTGTAGTGTGTGGCAGGGGTGCTAGGGATATAAGATAGGCAAGCACAGCATTCTAGGGGAGTGTGGCAAAGAGCCTAAAAAAAAGTCCTAAGTTATGTGAGTTTAAGAAGGAACTCTGGGATATTGAGTTAAGTTCCGGTTTTGCCTCCCAGTCCCAGAAACAAGATTCAGACTTAAATTATATTTACAAATACCTTGTTCATATAGCTAGGCTCTACTCTGACTAGACCATAACTAAATATTTATTTTAACCTATATTTTGCCCCGTGGCTGGTTACCTGTGCTCAGGTACCATGCTTTCATGCATCTTTCTCCTCACCCGTTTTTTGGCTCCTCCTCCACCTCCTTCTCTCCCAGAAATGTTTTTCTCCCAATGTCCCACCTCTATTTTCTGCTTAAGCCATAGGCTGTGGGCTTTTTATTGATAGGTGAGGAGGTATCTATACAATACACAAAATGATCTCTCCATCTTGGGGGAGCTGATGCCAGAGCCAAAGATGTCATGCCAAGTAGCTGGGTCTGTGTAGTGTGTGTAGTGTGTTCCTGCTCATGTGTGTGTGCATGCACGCGCGTGCACACACACACACACACACACACACACACACACACACACGCTCGAGCGCACAACTGTCTTTAGAAAAGATATATTCAGAGCCCAACTGTGTACAGCCTGGGCAAAGCTGTGATGTGTGAAGTTGGGGAACTAACTCTATCCATCTAGGTATGTTCTGACACACAGTCACTCGGGACTTAAAAACTCAATGGCTTCATAATTGGATTTTGGATATATATGATGGATTCGGATAGAGGAAGAGACAGGCCAAAAGGCAAGAATACAGAAAGATCTGTCCTGAAGGAAGCAGGAAGAACATGGGAGAGGGGAGGCCAGCTATGGTGGAATTTCAGTTGATCCAGGTTCTCACCAACATTTGATGGTTTCAATCATTTTAATCTGAGCTACTTCTTTCTGTACATGTGCAGTGTTAGCCAATCTGAGTTTCAGTTTGACTTCCCCTAAAGATGAGGGAAAATGAGCCTCTTATTATGTATAAGCCTATTGTTTATTACTATAACAAAATACTTGACAAAAGTAATGTAAGAAACAAAGGGTATATTTTAGCCTATCATGGGGGAAGTGGGAGGAGCTGGTCACATCGAATCTGCAATCAGGAAGCAGAGAGAGATCAATGGCGTATTTCCCTCATTTTCTCCCTTTTTATTCAGTCCAGGATTCCAGCCCATGAATTGGTGCTGCACACGTTTCAGGTGTGTCTTCCCACATCAACAAACACAATCTAGATAGGCATGTCCAGAAGTTGGCTTCTTAAGTGGTCCCAGATCCTGGCAAGCTGATGATCAATATTAACCATTGTCTTGTGCCAGTTGTGAATCTTCTTTGGGGAAGGGTTTCTTTGAATTATTTGCCTGCTTGCTTTTAACAAGCTGTTTCTTCTGATTGGGGAATTGCAGTGCACCCTTATATATTCTGTATACAAGTCAGATCTATGTATCTTACACACGCTTATCTGTGTGGATTAATTCTTCATTTTCACAGCAGTGCCTTGGGGAGAGAAAGCTTTCAGGGTCTTCAAGTTCCATTTAACAATCTTTTGTGAGCTTGAACTTCATTTAAAACATTTATTTATGATGTGCATGTGTGAGTTCAGATGTGCTATGACTTGTTAAAGTCAGAGGGAAACTTTCCAGAGTCAGTTTTCATCTTTCTCCTTGTTTTGAGGCAGGGTCTCTCCTTTTCCTGTCATACCACATGCTCCATGTCAGCCAGCCATCAGGTTTCTGGGCAGTCCTCCTGTGTCAGTCTATCATCTGCTGTAGGTGTGCTGAGATCACAGAATACCACCACACTGGGTGGTTCCATGATTCCAGAGATTAAACTCATGCCATCAGGCTTGCCTGGAAAGTGCTTTTAGTCGATGAGCCATTTTGCCAGGCACATTTAGCTATTTTTAATGGTAGCTTCATATTCAAGTTATACGTACCAAACTTAGACATAGCCAGCTGCAACTGAGACATTTATATGGCCTCACTTTTCACCACCATACGTACACGGTGCTCTAGCTATACATTTGTTATAGGCCCTGGCACTGCTGTCCTAAAGGGTGCCATGCCTTGTGCTCTGTAAATATGATTCAAGGAAGTGAACATGCTCCTAGATAGCCTATAGCTTATTGAAGTGTTCATAGATTAGTGAAACTTTAGCAATGCTTAAAATGGGCAGGGGTAGTATTGCCTCTGTGCTTTGTTTAAACAAACCCTGCTTTGTTTGGTAGCTAATACAAGGATAGTAAACCTCCAGGAACCATCTCCCAGCATGGGCTCTTGCCTCCATAGGATCTCAGCAGTGATTTGTCACAGGAGTGCTGGGCAAAGGGCAGTTTGCTTTTCTGTACTTCTGTTTATGCCTTGGCAAAGCTGGCAAAGGTCAGACTCCTGCCTTACCTGTGATACAGACCACACACTACACTGACTAAAGAGACGGGTAGCGTGGTAATAATCACCATTTACTAGTCCCCTAAGTGCGGGACTAGGGATATTTATGTCACTTCCATCTCCTAAGAACAGCCTGACCAGACCAGTGGGATTGCTTTCTTTGAAAAAAGCAAGTAGTTATCCGCCCAGGGCCACATAACCAATGTGGATAGAAGAGCCATTCAATGTGGCACCAAGCACTATTGTTGGGTGGTCTTCTCAATCCACTACCTTTTAGGCTCATCATAGGCTGAGAGTTCAACAAAGACACAGAAGAGAAACGAGGAAACTGTCATCTTGAAAAGTTTTTTTTTTTTTTTCCGATTGTGTGTCTGAGGTTGATCTCATCAATCTTCTTACATCTTATTCTTGGAGACAGGCTCTCTCAATCAAACCCAGAGCTCACTGATCAGACTTCTCTGACTAATCAGCTTGCTCTGGGGTTTCCCTGTCTCTGTCTTCTGAGGCTAGAGTTACCTGTGGACGATTTCCATGGATTCTGGGGATCTGAATTCCTTGGGCTTGCACAGCTTCAACCATTGAGCAACATACTCAGCCCAGGCATGACAACCGCAGCACTCCCTCCACCCACCCCCCAACCCAGCCACCCATGCCCTTTGGAGGACTTCTTTTTTTCTGGTGGCAAAAGGGCAGAACTGGTTTATATACTGTCAGAAGCTTTGTGGCTATCCTGGAGCCAGCAGGAGACCAAGTAACTGACCCACTGCTGAGGCCCCTCAAAACATCTGTGTCAGTGTCAGTAGGTTTGGAAGCTGGGATGCAAGGAGAGAGGTTCTTCTCAAGAGTTCTTAGGATATTTACCTTCCTTGATCTGTACAGATGGCCACAAAGAAACTGGACAGACCTAGGGAACGCTGTGTGGACAGCAGTGCTCAGCACAGGCTATGAAGGATTTGTCCTGAGCATCTCCCCCCACCCCCAAGCATCTGTTCCTGACCTGGGTGTGCGGGCACCAACATGACCCAGTGTATTCATTACTTTTCTTATTAATGCAGCAAAATACTTGACGAAAGCAACCTAAGAGGGAAAGGATTTAGTTTGCTCTCAGTTTGAAGGTATAGTCCATTATGGTGGGGGGAAGGCATGAAGGTAGGAGCTTGAGGTGGCTGGTCACAGTCCACAGTCAGAAAGCAGAGAGCAATGGAGGGGTGTTTTCTCCATTTTGTTCAGTCCAGGACCCAGCTTGATGGAATGGTGCCACTCACATTTAGGGTGAGTCTTCCCAGATCAATTAACCCAATCTAGAAACTCTCATAGACATATCTAGAGAGCTGCCTTCTAGATGACCCCAGATCTTGTCAAGTTATAATCAACACACTCTCTTTGCTTAGGATAATCAGAGATGATTTGTATTTCTTGGGTATAGTTATCTTTCTTTCTTCTTATTACTAAAAACTGTCCCATGGTTGACATCCCAAACAATGAGGTTGAGGTAGGAGCATACAAGAGAGGGTAGCTTGGAGGTAACTGTAGGACTAGACATGTGCTGGAGTCGTCTCTCAGAAGAATGGTCTCAGAAGACCATGTATTAATGGCGTACGATGTCTTTTTTCATTACAAGTGATCTCTGATCAGATTTATTTATCTATCCATTTATTTTATTGAGTCCGGGTCTTATGCATCTCAGATTGGCCTAGAATTCGGTATGTGGTTGAGGATGACCTTGAAGCTTCTTATCTTTCTGTCTTGACCTCCAGGATGTTCTCTCTCTCTCTCTCTCTCTCTCTCTCTCTCTCTCTCTGTCTCTGTCTCTCTCTCTCTCATTTTGTGTGTGTGTGTGTGTGTGTGTGTGTGTGTGTGTGTGTGTATGTAGGCCAGGGGTCAACTTTAGACCTTTGGATGTCTTCCTCAATCATGTTCCATCTAATTTTTTGAGATAGTGTCTCTCACTAAGCCCAGAACTCATTTAGTTGAGCTAGGCTGGCTGGCCAGCAAGCCCTAGATATTATTCTGTTTCCAGTCAACTTCAGCAATACTAGAGTTCCAGGTGCACATTTTTATGTGGATGCTGGGGATCTAAGTCAGGTCCTCTTGATGACACGGCAAGCACTTTATTGACTGAGCCATCTCCTCTGGCCCCACAGAAAAGATCTTTAAACTCTCAGGATCACACACTTGTCCCTTGCAGCTAGGTATTCACATATCAGGCGCAAAAGAAATGTTTGCACAAGTCATACTATCTTAGTTGTATAGCAACATACAGCAACATGTTACACTGCTGTAATAGAATGTCTGATGCTGAGATACACACACACACACACACGCACGCACGCATGCACGCGCGCGCACACACACACACACACATACACACACATACACACATACACATACACACACACACATACACACAGAGAAGTAGTTTATGCAGTTCACGGTTTTAGATGGTGACAGTGTAAGACTGGGTGGCCCTGCCTGAATTGTCCACTCGTGAGGGCTTCGTGGCTGTGCTGCGTAGCTAGAAGCCACATAGCCATGTGGCACAAAGTCTCTTTATATCAACCTGCTCTCATGAGAACTGACCAAATCATGAGAGCGCTTCACTAACACCTTCTGAGGACAGTGCTCTGTGAGTTAGTTACCTTTCCCTTGGCCTCATCCCCTTAATGAGCACACTTCTTAAAAGTGCTGCATGCTTCCAGCCCAAAGGTTTTAAACAGAAGCAGGAGGACTGAAAGGGAAGATGGACTTGATAATATCTGGCATTTGGTATGTATAGTGATCATTTATCCTATTTCCCACAATAAACTAAAAAGGAAATCAGTCCTCTATTACAGATGGGATTTGAACAGTTTAAGTGAGATGCTTATGAACAGAATGGTGTGCACAGGGAGCTAATTTCTGACTCCTTGTCCATCTGTCTACTCCTTCCACGGTACCTTTAGGCTGGTGGTATCCTACAAACAAGGGAATAAGAGTCATTTGAGTCCTTGGACACCTTATCATACTTTTGATTCTTTGAAACAATTGGTTCTGCCTGTAGATTATTCTAGATTCTGGGCAAGACAACTCCTTCCCTATATTAAGAGGTAAAGCCCACCATTCTAGTGTGAATGCATGAAGCTCGGTCTATCCCAGAGATGGCAGGGTGCTGACTAAATTCACACAGGATCTCCTAGACTAATGTCCTTATTAAACTCATTTCTGAGTTCTGATCTTTAAAAGGAGTGTAGTAAAGCCATGAAAAGACACAAAGGTTTTTCTAAAATTAAAATATAACGACAACATTTCCCCCTTCCCTTTGCTCCCTCCAATCCTTCCCTTCTACTCCCCCTGCCCTTGCTTACTCCCAAATTCATGGCCTCCATTTTTTATTTGATCATATGCTGTACACTATAGAAATATAACCTTCTCAGTCTAGATAATGTTACTTGTATGTATCTGATTTTAGGGCTAGCCCCGTTATTGGATAGTTAGTGGAGGGTGGGGCTCTTATCTAAAGAAGGCTTATGTATACTGCTCTCAGCATTCCTTAGTTGCCTGAGGTTCTTTGCCTGTTGGTGAGACCCTATAGACTTCCCCCTTCCATATAAGGTAGCATCTCCATTGGTGCAATCCTTGTTCAGTCCTGCTTACTCAGCCATGTTGATGAGGCTTCATAGGTGTAGATTCTTTGATATTTCTAGGAGACGAACTCTCACAGTAAACTTGCTGGTTTTCTGGCTCTTACAGTCTTTCCTCTCCCTACGATCCTTGATCTTTGATGCAGGAGTTGTGTTATACATGGGGCTAGGCACCATTTGGTGACTTGCTCTTTGTATCTTAATCCATTCTGGTTTTCTGTAATCATCTCCGTCTGTTGCAAAGAGATGTTTCTTAGATGGGGATGGGAACTATATTTACATGTGGGTATAGATACTTAGAATGTAAGTAGGAATTATTCTGGTTTGGTAAATGGCAGTTGTAGGCTCTCCCTCAAGATCCATGCCTTTACTAGCATCAGGTAGCTGGCTGATTCCAGGACCAGGCAGGATTTCCATCTTATTGACTGGATTTTAAGGTCAATAAGAGAGATGCTATTTCTGCCAAGGTATGTGTACCTCTATTATACCCTTAGAGATTTTGTGCCACGGTGGTCTCACTGTTTCAGTTTATAGGCATCGGAGCTGGGTAGGTTGCCTCCCTTCCTTGAACACTTGCATGGTGAGTCCTGATACCACAACAAAAGATTCTTTTTCTTTTTTTCTTTTTTTTAGTTTTTTTGAGACAGAGTTTCTCTGTGTAGCCCTGGCTGTCCTGGAACTCACTCTGTAGACCAGGCTGGCCTTGAACTCAGAAATCCACCTGTCTCTGCCTCCCAAGAGCTGGGATTAAAGGCATGCACCACCACTGCCCGGCCAAAAGATTCTTAAATGCACGCTACTAAGTGAAAGAGGATGAAAGGTTATATACTGGTTATGGTTAGATCTGATAATCAGAAGAGAGTATCAATGCTGAAGAGATGATGATGCAGCAGTTAAGAGCACTGGGTGCAATTTCAGACGACCCAGGCTTGATTCCAATCACTCACATGGTGGCTGAGACAACTCCTGTCTCAGGGAATCTGACGCACTCTTCTGGCCTCCTTAGGCATCAGGCATGCATGTGGTGCACAACATATACAGTGGCAAAGCGCTGGCATATGTAAAACAGAACAATATTTTTCATAAAAATAATATGTGATAACAAAAGATGCTCAAGTAATATTCTTCAGCTCTTGAATTATTAAAGAAACCCAAGGAGGGCTGGAAAGACAGCTCAGTCACTAAAGGTTAGATATACAACCTAAAGTGTAAAAGAATCATAAGGAACCCTGTTTCTCTTCAAGGAAAAATTACCATCTTTAGCATGTCTATGCAATGGACATCACCACATCTATCAGAACAACCAAACCCAGAACTCTGACAGCACCCAAAAGCTAGTGGGGTTGTGGTTAGAGTGGTAGCCTCCAGCCTTTGCTACTGTAGAAGAAACCTTGGGGAATTCGTTTAACACTGAGCTTATTCTTGCCATTTAGTTCAGCAATTGCATGTCTTAATAGTTCTCCAAAGGAGTCTATAACTTCTATTTATAAATACCTGAATACCAGCTACTTTCAGCTACCTTATTTACAATTATCCAAAATTAGAAGAAAAAAAAAAGTCCCTCAATAGGTGAGAGAAACAGCTATGGTGATTCAGGCAACGGGATGTTATACAGTGCTGAAGGTCATGAGCTACAAAGCAGTGGGAAGGTCCAGGAGCCCCGCCCTCCCCCATGCCCTGTGTCTGCTATACTTGTGTACCTTGCATGTTTTTGCAGAAGAGTCAATGCATGTGGAGGGCTAAAGTTGATGTCAGGAATCCTTCTTGATTGGTTTTGCACCTTAGTCACTGAGGCAGGGTCTTAAAGTCAAATCCAGATTTTGCTGATACAGCTCACTAGCCAAATAGCTCTGGGGACATTATCACTATTTTTAAAGGCTGGGATTACAGGCAGACTGCCACACCTGCCCAGCATTTATGTGAGGTCTGAAATCCAAACTTTTGCCCTCTGTCTTGTGTGACAAGCGCTCTAACCACTGAGCCATCTCTCTTCATATGTGACAGAAATGAAGGAGGAATCTCAAATACATATTACTAAGTGAAAGGCGCCAATCTATAAGGGTAATGTTCTTTGCAGTTCCAGCTCTATGACATTCTGGAAGAGGCACACCAGTGCGGAGTGTGAACAGGTCATGTGTTGGTAGGAGCTGGGATGAGACGGGTGAATAGCTGAGACACAGGAGACAGTGAACTGCCTTATGTATGGTGTGCACAATGCTACAATGGTAAACATGTGACTGCACACTTGTCCAAACCCATAAAATGTCCATCACCAGGAGTGAACCTAGTAGAATCCATGGAATTTGGGGGAAAGTGAGATTATCAGGTTAATCAGCTGTAATGATGGGCCACTCTGATGCAGATGCTGATGGAGGGGAAGGCTACATGTGGTGGTCAGTGTTGTCAACCTGATGCAACCTAGACTTGCCTGTGACGAGAATCTCAGTGGGAGGGGTCTAGATCAAGTGGGTCTGTGTGCATGTCTGTGGGGATTGTCTTGATTGCCTTAATTGATGGGAAAAGACTCAATGTGAACATGGGTGGCACCATTCCCTGTCGTTGAGCCCTGGATTGTAAGCAAGTGTACAGAGCTAGCTGAGCACCAAGTAGACATCATTTTCTCTGCTTCTGATGCGATTAGTTCCCTTAAGCATTTGCTACTGTGATGTTTCCATTATGGCGGACTGAAACTTGGAATTGTGAAATAAAGTAAGTCCCTTCTCCCTACACTGGTTTTTGTCAGGGTAATTTATCACAGCAGCAGAAACAAAACATACTCTGTCCCCAAGCCTTTGCTCTCTCTCGCTTACCACATTCGTCACTTCCCAAATACTGTCTTAGAAAATAGTTTCCTTGTAATTTTTGTGTTCAAAATTTCGGTATGTGTGTGTTCATATGTATGGGTGCACATGGAGACCAGACAACAACCTTGGATGTCATTCCTCAAGAAACTGTCTACTGTGGTTTTTGAGACAGGATTGCTCACTTTTACCTGGAATTTGCTAATTTGCATAGGATGACTGTCCTAACCTGCACAGTGCATATACTCTATCCCCACCGCCCCTGCTGTGTGTGGTGTGTGGTGTGTGTTTGTGTTGAGAGACTAATGGTTACAATTCCTCAGGAGCTGTCCAGCTTGTTTTCTGGGACAAGGTCTTTCACTGGCCTGGACTCCACTGTCAATGAGGCTGGCCAGCCAGTGAGTCTGCTTCTTTATTTGTGTTCTGGAGATGGAACTAGAGCCCCAGCATTCTTTCTTGGTGTATAGTTGTTCTGAGTCTTTGATCCTGGGCATCTAATTAATTCCTACATAGATTTGAGGATAGCACGTGTATATATTTGGTTGTCTTTTCATTTATAATTATGCCAAGGGCATCACTTTCCTCTCGTTTCCCAATTGTGAAAGATTCTCCAAAGGCTTCTCTTACTGCTGTGCTGGCATGGCTGACCCTTTCCCAGTGAGGAAGATTTCTGCTGCTTTGTATTTTTCTGTCATGTTTTGAAACACCAAAAGCCCAACGAAGCAGAATCTTCTATTCCCAGAGGCTGACTGTAATAGAATTAGACTTCTGCTCATTTCTTTCCTCAAGGAGTGTTGGAAGAAATTGCTTCGACAGGCCTGGGGGGTGTGGATCAGTTGGTAGGGTACTTGCCTAGTATGCACGAAGCTCTGGGTTCTGTATATAGAACTACGTAAACTGGGTATCGTCGCGCATGCTTGTAGCTCCAGCATTTAGGGGGTGGAGGCAGGAGGATCAGAAGTTCAAGGTCATCCCCAGCTACATAATAAGTTTTAGGTCAAGGGATATATAAGATTTGGGAGGAGGTGGGGAGGAACAGGGAGGGAGAAGAGGGAAGTAGTTACTGTGGGAGACTGGTAGACAACTGAAATCAGGAAATAGATTTAGGAGAACGCTGGTTTAGCAACCCAGGCTGTTTAGATTTTGTTTGCTGGACTCACAAATGGGGGCATAGGTTTATAACGATAATTTGCATGTTCATGTGTATACATGTGTGTGCATTTAAGGGTGTGGTGTACATATATGTGTTTGCCCATGGAGATCAAAGACCAACCTTGGATATCTACCTCAATTGCCCTCCATTTTATTTTTACTGGTCTAGATATTATTGACTTTTTCAGTCAGTCTGGCTGGCCAGAAAGTACCCAGGGATTCTCCTGTTGGTGCTTCCCAAGCCCTGGCATGAGTCATCTACATGCCAAGCTTTATATGCCTTCTGGGATCTAACATAGGTCCCATATTGATAATTTCAATAACACTTTCCACTCCCAGTGTTTGGTGCGTGTGAGGGCTGGTTATTGCTTGTCGTTTGCTATCTGTGAGACTTTTGTTGGTGGCCAGCTGCTGAACCCTTCTTCTTGCCGCAATAGGAAGACTAATGGGCCAGGAAGAAGTAAGTCCAGGATGAGAGAACCAGATACAGCCAGGTGACATCCAGGAGGTTGCAGGGATCAATATGGGCCATTGTGAAGGCTGGTTGAGCTTTTTGTTTTTAGGTCTCAGTGTCTCTGTTTGTACAAGGACTTGGTGGAGAGCCCACAGGAGTACTTCCTAAATCCAACTATCCATGAGACCCTGTCCCCAGCTCCCTTTGCTCCTCTGTCTACTGTGTGGGTTCCAGAGGTCTCACACCCTGGTTCCTGTTCATATGTTGGACACATCTAAGCCACCAGGAGCACTCATTTCTGTTCAGCTCTACCTATAGCTCCTGAAAAACTTCCAGGGTACCAAAGTGGCCCAGAACTGGTCACGTTCTTGGTATGGCCTTGGGTAGAGGCTGTGGATACCAGCATACTGCACATATATACACAGTTGGCTCTACCAATTTGCAGTTCTGCACTGTAGGACTGACAATGTTCAGGGAAAAGTTTTATCTGCACTGAACTTTTTTTTTTTTTGTCTTAGCCTCTAAACAATACAATAAACAGCTATTTACACAATATTTCCATGTTTTAGACGTTATGAATCATAAGGAATGATTTAAAGTATGTGGAGGAACAGGTGTCAGTTACATGTAAATACTCTGCTAGGTGTGTATGTTTGCATAATCGTGTGTGTGTGTGTGTGTGAGTGTGTGAGTGAGTGTGTGTGAGTGTGTGAGTGTGTGCGAGTGTGTGAGTGTGAGTGTGTGCGCGCGTGCGTGTGTGTGTGAGTGTGCGTGGTTGTGAGTGTGTGCGTGCGCGTGTGTGTGAGTGTGTGCGTGCGTGTGAGTGTGTGAGTGTGAGTGTGTGAGCGCGTGCGTGTGTGTGTGAGTGTGCGTGTGTGTGAGTGTGTGTGTGTGTGTGTCTGTGTCCACTCAAGGCCAGAGTACAACCTGAGTTGTCATTTTGACACAGGGTCTCAGTACAGTAGTAGTCTGGCTGGACAGCAAGCCTCAAATAACTGCCAGTTTCTGCTTCCTCAGGGGTCCTTTGCATAAAAGACTTGAGTATCCTGAATTTTGGTATTCATAAAGGTCATAGCAAGTCCCTCCCCCTCTAGTGTTTACACTGTATGCGTCATCCTTATCTTCACGAATACTGAATGACCCTTAATCATTTTCCTACTACAGGATTAGGCAATCCTCCCATCCCCCACCCACTGATGGACCAACTAGGATGCAGCTGGCTTCTTGATTGTTTCATTTGTAAATTGGAGCCTCTCCCTCACTGGACTACTGGAGACTGACAGAAATAATGCTTCCCAAATCACTCAGCTCAATGCCAGGCACGCATTAAGTATGTAGTTAAGGTTAGGTGATCCTTAAGAAGATAGTAAAAGGCCAAACTGGAAAAACCGAAGGCTTAGTCGGCATGGGGCTAGGCAAAGAGAAAGGGATAGACAGTCCTGCCCTAGGGTGCAGGAGGAGGCTGACTCTGGACTGCCAGCGGGAGGGTAATCCCTGGAAGGGCACTTTCCCAGCCTATAAGGACTCTGGGATTCCAGGGCCACGCACGCGTCTATCCCCGCACATTGTCTTTGAATTTTAGAAAGCACCCAACTCCTTCACCTGGTTACCTTTCTAGAGTTGCAGGAGGTATCTGCTTGGGAAGAGGACTTAACGTCTCAGGGTCGCGGTGGGGCTGAACTGGGGACCGCGTAGGTAGTTCCCATCCCCAGGCGAAGTCCTAGGCACGTCCGGGGAGTCCCTGACCCGCAGCCCCCAGTGCCCGCCCTCCAGAATCCCTCCTCCTGGGCAGTGAGATCCTGATCCCAGAATGGCCCTTTAAAAGGCAGTGTCGTGTCCGGAGGGGGCGGGCTGGGGGCCGCTGACCCGCCCGCGGCTGGTCCCTTCTCCCCGCCCCCTCCCTCCTCCTTTGGCTCCCTCCCTCTCTGGATCCCCGCGTTGCTCACTCGCTCTCCCCGCGCACGCTCCGTCTCCGTCAGTCCCCTGAGCTGTTCTAGTGCGCGGCGTGGAGCCAGGGCTCAGGCTGGTGGAGCGGCCGGGGCTGGAGGCTGGGAGTGCGGCGCGCACGGCCTCCCCGCGCCATTATCCACGCTCGCTAGGGGCGAGGTCGGCGCCAGGATGGCAGAGATGGGGAGCAAGGGGGTGACGGCGGGGAAGATCGCCAGCAACGTACAGAAGAAGCTGACTCGAGCGCAGGAGAAGGTGAGTGAACGGTAAACCTGCCACACCTCTCACCTCTACCCCTGGGATCTAGCTGGTCACTTCCGGATGATCACCGCCAAGGAGTCCCTGGGTTTAGTCTCCTTGTAGTTAAGGTGTCCCCTTTCTCCCTACCTAGGAGCCAGCAGAGGAGAGCGCAGCTGTCCACCTTCTACCCCCCTTCCCCCATCGTTTTGTACCTTCGTGGCTCCTCTGCAGAGATGTGGAGGCCCACGCTCCGGTTTGATCCTCGGATGCGTGGGTCCACTCTCACCCTACCGTGGAGTCCAAGGGTCAGGAGGCTGGGAGGTGACCCCCAGCCTTCCAGACCCAGGAGGGCAATCTAGGCGGGGCTTGTATGGGGGGAGGGAGCCTGTCTCACCACCCATGGGGCCGAACGCGTCCCAGACTTCTAAGGCTATATACTTTCTTTCCCAGCTGGCTAGTGCGTACGCCCACTGCCCTCTTTTTCTTACCGCCTCTCTACCTTAGTCCCTGAAGGAGGGATCGCTTTCCTTTTTCCAAGAGGTGCCTGCGGCCTAGAAGGTCCCACCCAGACCCGCCGGGTAGCAGATTCTGCACCCCTCGCCCCAACAGGGCTTTGGCGGTTCGTGCCGCAGGAGAGAGTGGTGGTGGGAGCTCAAGGCTATCCGGTGGCCCAGAGAGGGGTGTGGAGGGCGCCACAGGAAACCCTATCCTTGTTATTTGAGAGTATTCTGGGGTTTTTTCAGGGGGAGGGACCAGAGCTTCCTGGGACACCCTGACTGTGCAGGAAATGCAGGGATTGGGGGCGGGGGTCCTTCGCTGGCCTGCCTTTTACCCCACGCTGTCCCTGGCTTATTGAATTGGATCACGCCAGCTGCTGACGCCACTTCCCCTGCCAATTCCTTCTATGAAATCTGAGATTGTACAATCTGTGCTTCTGCCAGGGATAGCCCCTCACGACTCCATCTGGGCCGGGGCCTGGTCGGGGACAGGGACAGGCTTGTCTTTTTCTGCCTGTCTTGGGCTGTTTATAAACAATGACTTTTGCAGTTGAGAGCTGTGAGCTCCCCAAGGATGCAGCCACGTGATGGGGGGCGGGTAGATCTTCCTTAGAGCCCTACTCCTTATCCTTGTGGTTACTAGCTAAGAAGAGGGTTACTGTGTCAGGGGAGGCTCTTGCTAATCCCCTGATCTGGCCAGAGCTCCTTTCCTCATCCAGGAGGAAAGCGAGGGTGGGGGGGGGGGGGGGGGAGAGGGAGAGAGAGAGAGAGAGAGAGAGATTGATTGATTCTGTAGTCTGTGGATGGCTGAGGAGACCTGGGTGATCCAGCTGGACCTGTAGGCAGATACTGTCACCCTGGCTCCCAGTGACCTAGTAATTCATCTAAGGCGCATGGAGCCTGCTTCCCAGTCCTAAAGGAAATGAATGGAAATATTAGGAGTAAGCTAAGACAAGTTCTCTACCCCCACCACACGAAGACCAACTTCATGATGGCTCCTCACTATAGCCAGCGCGCCCCTCTTCCCAGATGCATTTGTTTGTTTGTTTGTTTGGCAGTAACCTCCTTGCAACTCTGGGAGCCTCAAGCATAGACTATGTTCCTTTCTTGTAGATGGCCCTGTATCACTGGGCCACTGAGCAGCCATCTCTCTTTTCAGTGCCTGCTCAGAGGTTTTGGCCAGTTGGCTGACAGCTGGTTGGCTATGAACCATCGCTATGGCCAACAGCTGGTCTTGGCTGAGCCTGGGCTTCATGGACCTGCATTCTCCTCTTTTGCCACATTTGCTCTCTGTCCCATGGGCATTAGTTAGGGACCATTTGCCCGGGGAAGCCAAGACAGTCTGACAGGAATCCTGAGACAGCAGCCTGTTTCCCACCCTCTCCCTCCTTGGCCTGCTACAGGCCCTGCTTCAAGAAGCCCCTTGCCTTACCTAGACACTGTCCTCTTCTGTTTGTCTTTCTGACACTTGGAATCTACATTTGTCACAGCTTGGGTATACTGATTGGGCTGACTCCCCAGTATCTTCTAGTGGTGGTCCGTATCCTGATCAATGCTCACTGATAATGGGACCTCAGTCCTATTGTCTTACTAGCCGTCCTGACACTGGACCTACCTTCCTTGGCCAAATAAACTAGCCACAGGGCAATTTTAATCTTATTTTTATTGTCATAAAAGGGCATTTTCTGAGCAAGGATAACATCTGCTGTGGTAGAAAGCATAGAGAAAGTTGGGGTGATAGCTCAGTTGGAAAAGTGTTTGCCACACAAATATGAAGATCTCAGCTCCATCCCCCAGAACATACATGTGAAGCTGGGAGCAGAAGTGTTGTGAGCTTGTGATCCCAGCTCTGGGATCACAACTGAATGATATAAGTGAGCTCCAGGGTCAGCGAGAGACCCTGAGCCCTGACCTTTACATGCATGTGCACACACAGAAACAATCAAAAGAAAACCTGCAGTGTATTTGTGTAGGAAGAAGGCCCAGTCCCTCCATATTTTTTACTTCCTAACCACTTAGCCCTGACATCCATGGAGCTTCAGTGACAAAGACCCATGTGCTCACTGATGTCATGGGGTCCTGTGTGGGTCATAGAGCCACCTTTTGGCTGTCTTCCCTAATGGGCCTTGGGTTGCTACCTTTGATTCATCTGCCTCCTTTACTGCCCTGGGCAGATCTGTGCTTGCTTGTACCCCTCTTGTGTCTATCTGGCTCTGGTGGGTGTTTAGTGGGTTCTTATGAATGAGTGTGGGTACTTGGTTGCTTGGCCCTGGAGCCCTGGCTGGCCCAGACCTTGGAGTTAGCTTGTTGTGTTCTCTTCTACTTTCCTGGCTGCACACATGCCATGTGCCTTGTCCTAGGCTGAGTCCCTGCATGCTGCTTCAGGCAGGAAGCGTATTGTTCAGGCCTACATGGTACTGCTGCTGTGTTCCCGTGGTGAATGAGTGTGCCTGGAGCCTAGGCCCATGGACTTCATGAGGTCATCTTCCCATTGCATTTGGCTTAGCTGACCCTCTATAAATGACTGTGTCCATTTTTGGGTCTCAGAAGGGTGGCTGGGCAAAGCCAGTTTAGGGTGGAGGCTGGGTCAGATGACAAGAGGATTAGAGGTTGGCGAGCTGGGCCTTTGGGGGATGGGGTAGTTGGGGAAAAGGACAGCTGGGGTGGGGGTGTGGAATCTTGCCTGCCCTAGTCCATGGCCCTTGAGTCCTCAGGGAAGAGTGCATGAGGGAGGCTGGGCTTTGCTCTCACAGTATTGGGCCAGTGGTTGAACACAGGTAGAAGGTCTTGGGTTATGGTGGGAATATACAAAGAGGGAATGTTTCCTTGATGGCTGTAGCTGTCCCTGGGCATGCTTGGAGGGGTGCAAACGAGAGTGTTCGGAACACCAGTGGGAGTAGGGGGAGTCCTGGGCTGTCAGTGCACAGCACATCTCTGGCATGTGGAGCAGATGCTCAGCAAAGGAAGGAGCAGCCTCGGTTATTTATAGGACCTTGAGCTGTGGAGGTAAACTGCACCATATTACTTGCTCTGTTATGCCACCCTGACACACGGAGGTGCACTGCACTGTGTTCCTCTGCATGGTCAAGGTCTTCCCATGTGGGAAGCACGTCAGACTTCTTAGTATGAGCTGGGTTTGAAAATAAAGCTTCTGGTAGTGACCCAAAGAGTAGCTTGGCTACCTGGAGGAGCATATCTTTAACAGAATGGACTTTTGCTGCATAATCCCTACTGCCTGCTAGAATCACATAGCCCTTGCAACTGAGGTCATCTGGGCCACTGGTTTTACTTACACAAGCATCTCTCTAGTCTGAGGACCCAGCCTAAAGCTGGTGTCCTTCATGAAAATGCATCTTCTACACCCCCTTTCTATCTCTGTGTTTCCCTCTGCCCTGGAGAGCCTAGGGTTCTCTCTTAGGCTGGACTATCTCTTTTCCTCTCTTTCGGAAACTCTCTGTACTGGGCCTCTCTCCTTGAGCTTGGACAGGCTCTGCTGAACCTTCCAGCCTAGATCAGATTTCCTGAAAATTCTTTATGTAAATGGTTTCTATTCCTTGCAAGATCCTGAGTCCTGTATGGGGTGTTGGGTACCTGGGAGTGGGGTCAGTGGAGATGTTCTGAAGACACTGGGCTCAGGAAGGCGTAGAAGAGCTGTAGGCATGTCTGTGGGGTCTTCCTGATCCCCACTTCCCTCCCCCCAGGCCTGGTGGTCTCAGTACTATACTGGCTATGGCAGGCGGAAGCCAGGCTATTGCTATTATATTGGGGGATGGTAGACAGGGAAAGCCTGCTGGACCTAGGGTATAGGTAAAGTGCGAGGTAGAGAGGGCCAGTGGGGAGGGTGAGAATTTCAGTTCCATGAGGGGGAAGGTGTGTGAAAGACTCAGGGCAGATTTAAGAAAGCCTGCTGGGGTGTGAACTTATGCACCCCAGAGAATCTCTCAGCAGCAGAGGCAGAAGCACTTTCTACCACTTCCTCACAGTTCATCCTTGGAGGCTCCCCTGTGGCATTCCTGTTCTGGCTTCTGTCCTGGGTGGTCTTGGGCGTGTTCTTTCTCAAATTGTGAGGCTGGGACAATACTGAGAAAGCCTCAGTCCCCTGCTGTTGCAAGTCAGGGAAGTGCCTCATAGAGCTTGTCCCTGAGGTAGATTTTCTATCCTGTATATCACCCTGGGTGGTAGCCGAGAGCATGGGGCTCTAGGTCCCTCTGACTGGCTTCAGGACCTTAGTCAGGTGGCAGGTCCTTCCAGACCTCCCCACTGCCCCACCATGGATAAACTGGAGATAGATAGCTCTGTTCACAGGCATGATTGTAAAGAACAGAAAGCCTTTGACAGATGCATGTTATATAGTACATGCCCACTACATATCAGCTAAGTGGGTGGACTGATGTCACAGAACCTCCTTGGGAACTCTCTTTCCCTACAAGGCCCACTACTCAGATCGATCCCTGGGAGTGTCCATTATAGGCCTCTGTAGACAGCTAATCCTTGCTGAGCCGTTAGGGCTTAAGATAACAGCCTCTGTGTGTGTGTGTGTGTGTGTGTGTGTGTGTGTGTGTGTGTACTGTGTGTGTGTTTATGTGCGTGGTGTACATGCACATGAATAAGTGTTGTGTATAGAGGTAGTCTTGAAGGCAGAAGGCTTGAACTTTGATTCAGATATTTTAGAGTTAACTCAGCTCCTACAAATAAACTAACCTGGGCCCCCTTCTCTGGTCTTTTGTTTCTTTACACTGTTGGAGTGGTGATGAATTTGCACAGGACAGGACATATAGCACCCACTTAGCTAAGCACTAAGGGAGGAAGTGGAGCTGAAGTCCTAGCTGGAGACATACCTGGTCATCACACCAGTGGCCACAGTAGGAATGTATTCCATTTAAGGAGACCTATGCCTGAGCTTAGGTCATTATATGTGACTATAGACATGGGTGGCTGGATAGATGGGGGAGGCTAGGGGAAGCTTCTGGTCTCCAGGTGAGAGACCACCGTTAGTCATGGGGACTTCCTGTTAGATGACTGATGTGTTACGTTCTCCTAAAAGCTGCCTCTTTGGCAAGCTTCCACTAGGTCTTAAAAATGCAAAGAAAAGGATACTAATCCTGAATGTCATGCCATAGAGGGACAGGCTGGGACAGATGTGTATCTTGGCTTGGGTGTTTGTGCAGGACCAGGTGGGTGGGGGTGCCTGTTCAGAGTGGACTTTGGGGAGCATGGGAGAGGCACCCCACGAATGCTACCAAAGATGTCAAAGATGGCCTGGACTGCAGGGGTCCACTAGCAAGATCCCATCCAAGCAATGTTGCAGTGGATGATCACAGGCTGAGTCATCTTCCCATAGCAACACTATGTTCCTGTCCTTGGGCAAATCATACCAGTCTCTGTAACCTCAGTCTCCCCTTCTGAAACAGGGTTAACAATACCTGCTTCCTCAGGTACTTACAAAGTTGAAATGGAAATTTTTACAGATGCTGCTAGCCAGGCCAGGCCTGAGAGCCACCAGTAGGACCCATTTAATCTCTCATTGTTCTAATGCCACAGAAGGGGACTCCTGGAGGGAAAGCCTGGTGCCCAGGCCTCTAACGCCCCTGTAAGAGGCTGCCACCTCCTAACTGCATATGCCATTAAGGGGTCAGGGCTGGGAAATGGAGAAGAGAAAGGCTGTTTTTCCTGCCCAAGGGAAGCTTCATCTAACATCGGTAATAATGATAGCTACCAGTAATAAATACTGTGTCTTGCCATCATTGCTGCGGTGTTCTGAGTCTCGGTGAAGAAACTGAGGGGCCAGCGAGGTGGCTTGGGAAATAAAACGGCACTTGCCATCAAGCCTGGCCACCAGCGTTCTATCCCAGACCCCTGGGGATTCCATGTGATGGAAGAAGAGGGCCGACTTCCACTGTGTGCCATGGTACATAGGCACACATGCACATGTAGGTACGAGTGAATGAATGGATGAACGAACGAACAAACCAACCAACCGATGTAATAAAATTTATCTTGAAAAGAAAGAAAAAGAAGCTTGGTCCTGTGGTTGACATTTCAGACTCTCTCTCTGGTCCAACCAGACTTATGGGTTACCACCTCTGCTGCAGTAGGAAGGAGGAAGGCATACATGGGTGAGGTGGACTTTGGCCCCTGAAACACTTGACCCTTAAATAAGATGTGCCCCTAATCCTACTTAGGGTGGAAGTGTATACTGTGTGTGGTAGACTAGGTGATGGAAAGCCTGGGTTTCCAGAGCAACACTGAAGGTGACAGCTTAGTCTCACAATGGATGCTGGAAGCCAGAAGACCTTAGTTTGGGGAACAAGGTGTCTCCTTGCACCTGGAGCTTGCTGTCAGGGAGACCCCTGGATCTGCCTCCTCCACTGTCGGAGTTACTGGTGCACACTGCTGTGCCTGGGATTTATGAGGGAGCCTGGGATCTGAACTCTGGTCCTTATGTTTGCATTTGCCAACTGAGTCATTTCTCCAGTTGAGAAACTCGTTTTATTCTAAATTATATACTGTATACTTTAGTTCCTATCATTGCTACAAAATTCCTTTTATAAAATCACTGAGATACTAGGTTTTAAAAAATGTTCTGAGCAAGAAATAGCTATGCTGTTGACCCTGTACAAGCTAGGAAATCTTTTCTCAGTGTGCAGCCCCTGCTCTGGGCCTGGAACTGTGCCCCCTGTGGCCTGGGCCCAGGATGCAGAGTAAATCCTGTCTGTTCTCAAGGGCAAGGTCTTGTCTCCTGCCTCGGTGGTGTCTAAAGCTCCAGCTCAGCACACAGTAGGTATTCTAAGCATGAAATCACTCCTAAAGGTCCTTAGAAATGGATTTGAGGGTACCTAGGGTGCAAATGCCCAAGTCTTCCAGTAGTCGAGTGTGTTACATAACTTAATGTAGTATTTGCATAGAAACTAACCATGCACCTCTTCCTACATGCTGCTAGCTCTCTCTAGATGGTTTATAGTGGTCAATTTAGTGTGAACACATGCTATATGGTATGTCATTCAGCATACAATAGCAAGAAAAACCATCTCTGTGTGTTCAGACACCATTTTGTCTTTTGAAATGTTTTTGATATTCAGTTAGTTGAATCTGGGGCTGTATACTTATTGCCAAAGGATGCATGGCTTCTGACATCAGGAGACAGTGCTCATGCCTGACAGGCCTGGAGGCTGTGTTTCAGGATGGAGAGGAGGGATGCAGGACTGGGGTTATTTAGACTAGAGGATGCTATCCCACCCTACTCTGCCACCTTAGGGTAATCTAGGTCTCCCTTCCTCCATGGTCAGATGAATGAGTAAATAGCTTAGGCATGTGGTGGAGTCAAATCTCAGCAAGTGGCTGCAGATCTGCTGCTTGGTCAGATGGTTCTTGTGGCTGGTCAGGGCATTGTGTGTGTTCATGCGTATGTGTGTGTGTGCTCGCGCGCATGTGCACGTGTGTGGATCTGTTGTGTATCTTTCTCTGTGTGTGTCTGTGTCTGTTGTGTCTGTGTTTTGGGGTGGGGGCACTGCTTGCTTTTAGGTCAGATGACAAACAGTACCTTGGTCCTCAGCAGAGGAATGCCCTTTATGAGCAAACTTACAAGAGAAAGAAGTAATGGGCTTTATGGGTCCAGGGCTGGGGCAGTGTGGTTTGCTAGGCCTGAGACCTCGCAGCTACAGCTGGTGAGCCTCTATCCTTAGACGTGATTCTTAGGATTTTTTTTTTCCCTTCCACACCTTGCACATTTGTCTTATTCCCTGTCCCAGATCCCAAGCTTCACAACATATGGATTGGGGTCACAACATGGGGTTTGGAGGGAGCCTCAGACTATCTCCGGGTATTTCTGGGAAAAGGGCCTTTGTGTCTCTAGTGTCCTTTGGAAGGATGCCTAGCTGCATCATCTTCCCACTGCAGCGTGAGGGCCCTGCACTAAGCCGAGCCCCAGGTCATCATGGGAGTGAGTGGGTGGCCACAGACAGCAGCTACTACAGCTCTAGCTAGGGAGGTATTCCCCTTGTCACAGTTGCTGCAGATCACACTACCACAGGCTCCCCTCCTTATACAGCCACCCTGGCACCATGTCAGGACAACTCCTTCGGACTCCTCATGGTGTATGCATCACATCTGACCTGCCTTAAATCTGGGGAGAATGTAGTCCACTTGGGCTGAGGTTGTTTCTCTCACTAAGTAGCTGGCCATTATGGGTCAGGAGACCGAGAGGGAGGAGCTGCCCACCTCTCACATGGTGCCCGCACAGGCCTGGATGATCGTTAATGCACTTGGGAGGATTAGGCCTAAGGCTGAGGAAAGATAAGTGGAGGCCAGGTTGGGGAGGTAGCTGTGGCTTTGCCTCAGACTAGGGCTGGCTCATGCTTTCGCGCTTGCGCATGTGTGTCAGAGGTCAACTTCAGGACTCTGTTCATCTGTTTTTCAAATTAATTTTTAAGTTCCTGAATTAATCTAGAATGCGCATGTGTGTGAGAAGGTTTATGTCATGGAGTGTGTGAGGTTTAGAGATAACTTTGGGGAGTTGGTTCTCACCTTCCACTTAGTTCAAGATGGGTCTCTTAGTTTCTGCTGCTCTTATGTGTCCTCCAGGTAGCTGGCCCATGACCTTCTAGACAATTCTTTGTTCTTTTCTCCTCTTTCACTGTAGGCATGCTGGGATTACAAATACACATTACTACGCCAGCTTATCTATTTCTGTTATCTGTCTATCTATCTATCTATCTATACACACACACACACACACACACACACACACACACACACACACACACACTCCAAGGGATTCAGGTGCCTTTAACTACTGGCCCATCTTCCTGGCTTGTTCTCACCTTGGTTTTTTGAGATAGGGTCTCTCATGGTTAGGAACTGGCCAAGTAAGCCGTGCTGGCTGCCTAGCAAACCCCAGGGAACTGCCAGTCTCTACCTCCCAGAAGTGGGGTTGCCAGTGTGTTCTACTGCAACCTGACTCTTTTATGTGAGTTTTGAGGATCAAATTCAGGCTCTTTTGCTCCTGTGGCAAACACCTCACCCGTTGACCTGTGTTCCTGGCCTCCTGGGTCAAGCCCTTTAGCTTTCTTCCTCAGGCGTATCCGGAAACATTCTGTCTCCCCAGCTTGTGCTCAACAAACATTCAATGTTTTGGTGTTTTACTGACTCCAGGCACGGGGATCTCAGGATATCTGGGGAGAGGAAGTGAGCTTTTCATCCCCAGGGGTAGTAACTTTGGCCAGAGTAGAAACAAGCTATTTCTAAGAAGCCCAAGGGCCTGGGCCAGGTAAGGCTAGTAGACAGCCTCCTGTGTTGGCTGTGATGTTTGTTCCTGCTTAAGGGCCTGTTGCAGGGGTATGAGGGTGTAGGGGGAGGGGTGGCACAAGTGGATCTGGTGAGCAAGGATGTCAGGACTCACTCACCCTCTTTAGCCATTGACCTAGAAAGGCATGGGACTGTCCCTCACTCTTGGGTCCTGTCATCTGTCGCCATGCCTGGCTGTAAGTGCCGGCCGCCGGTTGGGAGCTGACCATAAGTGAGTTGTTGTATAGAGGACTGTAACTGCGGCCGCAGGTTGGGAGCTGACCATAAGTGAGTTGTTGTATAGAGGACTGTAAC